>JAQIWI010000290.1:0-41614 GCA_034698825.1 Deuterosminthurus bicinctus | reverse complement strand
TGTGGGATTCCTTTGATGTGACTGTTTACTCTTTGTGGAAAGGGAGGCACATATATAGAGAAAGCTAGAGCAAAAAAAAGGGAGAGAAGGTGTTAAAAATTAAAATCCTTTCCTTCCAATTACCTCCACCATGTTGAAGATAGGGAGTAGAAGAAGACTCCCTGATGAGCCTATGGATGTGGTGAGTGCAGATGTGAATGTTACTATCCTCATATGTTTTCAATAATATCTCCATTGCATCCTGCTCCACCTTGATGGTATAGGATGAAGATGAAGAATAAGGGATGAATTATTGGGGAAATGGAAAGAGCGAGCAAAGGTTGAATTAATTTGACGAATTCGATTAAAGGACCAACGCGCATGGAGGGCAATAAGGGAGTCAATTTTTCCCATGTCTCTTTCCACATATGTACTTGAAAGGAGCAGCAGTAGTGGAGGGAGAAGAGACGGAATTTATTGGAGGTTTAATAGGAGATGGGATTTGGCTACGATAAGAGAACTAAACCTCTTGAGGGATTTTGTAAAGAGAACGACTGAGTATGTGAAAAGAAAGGAGGAAGTTGAGAGAGAGAGAGAGAGAGAGAGAGAGAGAGAGAGCGAAGGGGGAAAAATTACGTGTGAGGGACGTGCCGCCATCGTGGTAAGCAGTGACATTATTATGGTGTCCTCTATCTCTCTCATGTGTCCTTGTACATATGTGCGAAATGAAGTTAAAAGAGGAAGATATGAGCGTCTGTGTAAGTCTCTGTAAGCTTGTGTATGTGAGTTAAGTGTGTACGAGTGAGAGTAAGGATAAAAAAAGTTGACTGGTTCAAGTGGAAAGGGGAAAAAAGTTGGGAGGAAGAGGCAGACGAAGAAGAAGTGAAAGAAGTGTTATTATTGTTGAAATCTTTTTTCATGTCCGACCCATGTAGGTTCATATGTGTATGTGGTAAAGAAAGAAAGAAAAAAGGGCGAGGAAATTGCTAAAGGAAGAGGTGGTGGACGAAGACGACAACGACGAGGAGAAAATTGAGTGGAATAAGTGAGATGTGATTTCATTAGGATGTTTCAATGCTTTGACTGATTGTGAAGGGAGAGAGAGAGTGTGCGAGGAAAGTGTTTTGTATCGCTACAGGCGTCAATGATAGGCCATATAAGGCTGTAATGATCTAGAGGGACAAGGAGCATATGTACAGACTTAAATGCGGACAAATTTATAAGGTCAGGAGTTGATGGTTTTCGGAATTAATTTAGCTACATGGGAGTGTATAGGAAGGAGCTGCTAATGCATCCGACCTCCCTTTGCCAGCACAAAGGAATGAATGAATGAGGGGGAGCCATCTAAATTGCTTCCTTCGCTTCTTCTACATGCTCCCCTGTGGAACAGACAGTATTGTTATCTTGGGCAGAATGCATATAGTATACATATATATAGGAGCCAGGAAACGGTATTATATTCCTTCAGGACAATAATGTTACTTTCCTCTTTAATGTGGCCATTATGATGATTATATGATGGCTGTGTGTGTGTACATGTGTGCACATATCCGTTTATCTTCTGAATTTATCATACGTGTTATGAGATGAGGGAAGAGAAAGAAAAAAGAAAGTTCAAGCTGTGGTTTAACAGGTGATTTGAGCGTTTAAATTGGAACTGTTTTAGGAGATGTGTGTGGGTGTGTGTAAAAGATCAAAACAGAGAGAAAGAGATAGAAAAATAATAATAATTTGACTATAGCCCTTGAGGCTATATGCTGCAATGCAAATGACGGTGACCAGCTTTTGCATTCAAATGCTCCGTCTTTTCCTCCGGATGCACTCACATTCACTACAAAGGGAGACAGATGGGCAGCAAGTGAGTAAAGAGGAAATTACTTTATCTTTCTCTCTGTCTCTATTCATCCCTTTGAATTTTCTGTGGCAGTTGAAGTGGCTAGATGGCTTTGATTGTGAATGCGATCCCTTGTAGCAATGTATCAATTCGTGGAAATAGAGCATGGCTGGCTGGATACACGGACCAAGTCTCACTTGCTCGGATGCCATTACAACAACATTCAATATTGTGTACGAGTGAGTTTGCGGCATGTTCCAAAATTGAGGCCTTTATTTTTTCCTTGTGCATATATGTGTGTGTCTGTCTGTGTCTGTACATCTAGCCAGCCTCGACATGTTGTGAACGGAGAAGAAAGGTATTTATTTACTGAAACTATGACGTTACACGACCGAGCGTCTTCCCCTCCGTTGTATGGGGGATCTCTCCTGAGAATTGAAATAGTATTAGTCATCCAGAAGGCTAAAGATGAGTTGGGAGAATGGGAAATCGTCTTATTTCCGTCTGCTATATGTGGAGAGAAGAGACTGGCTTGTGTTTGTTGCTGTATGAAATCCTCCTCTTAGCGTATCCTCGTATAGTCTCTTACCTTTGGACATGAGACTTTGTATTTATGTGACATTATGTTACATTGACGAGAGGCGGATGGATCTAGACGGGGGATTGTCTTGCACTCGATCATTGGAGTGTACTCGGAAAGCGTGTGAGCCAAAGGGAATTGAAATTAACTCACTGCGACCTATTTGCTACCACTGCATCCAATAATAATTATATTTGTGAGGGTATAAAGAGCGGATTTGGATGATTGAGGGCGTATTTGTCATGAGGATGTCACTGGCGGGTGGAAGGAGGCGTCACTTCTTGCTTCCCTTTTATCATCCGCTGACGAAGAAAGTAGAGCGATGTGGGATTTAAATGTCAAATGAATAAACAGAAGAGGACTATATTTCCTCCTCCTGCACCGTTCAGTGCGTGAGAAGAAGAAGGGAATTGTGAAGACTTGGCATATGAGGCTAAGCCTCAGAATCTCTCCTTCAATCCCTTCTCCCTGTTTTTGTATGAGATAATTTTTTGAGGCTTTCCTTCTTCCAAGCAACAACGTTGGGCTTCTGTGTAAAGTATAGAAGAATGGGGATGTTGTTGGATTTAAATCTGGTCCAGATTTTCCTGCCAGTTGGGAACTAAATGGTTTTGGTTGGGCAGGTGTGCGTGTACTAAATGAATACTATCATGCATACGGGTATATTGAGAAGAAGAATTAATAGGGAAAGTTGGCAAGGGGGCCTGAGCCTGTGAGTTGGTCAGTGAATTAATGCGTTAAAAAGGGTAATAAGCTTGGCAGTTGATAAGGCTGAGTTTTTATGGAATAGTACATGCGCGGGGTATTTGTAAGACTTTTGTCAAGTGCGGGATTGAGGTGAAGATCGCGGGATGTATGTGAGAGAGAATATTAATGGCGGCTCAAGGATATATGAAGTGGAGCACTTAAGAGGTGACAGGAGGGAACTGGCCGTGGTATACACCTGTGTACACGTTTATGTTTTTTCAAGTGTAGCTATAGCACTTGAAAGGAGGCCATGCAGATGAGTGTGGGGCCTTTAAACTGACGAGTGGTTATTGATGGGGAGGAGGAGGTGTATGAAGGGGTGATATAAATGAATGGGAAATGAAATTAAAGAGGACTCACTGTATATAGAGGAGAACATAGTGGAGATTTCTCTTTTAGTTTCCTTCTCAGTCTGCTAAGGTGCGCTATGTAAAGTTAGGAAGATGTGGCAGTTATCGACTTGAATTATACTTACATAATTCATGAAGTACTTAACTTTTACTCGAGAAAGTTGAGGAGGCAAAAAGATGTTCTATGAAACGGGAGGAGTTGAGCTGGAGGAGCAAATAAAGTATATAGTGTAGAATAGTGGAAGTCGTAGCAGTAGTACAGTCAGTACAGTGTGCCACTGGGTTCTCAAGTTGGTTCGTGTGAAAGAGAAGTGCCAGGGGATTTTCCCATAGACTTACTTAGTGCAGCAGCGGCTTTTGAGACAGTGTCTGTCTGTGTCTGTAGAGGTAAGTGGAGGAGAGAAGTCAGAATAGAATGTGAAGTTGAAAAAGACTTGATCGTCGGTGCCTGCCTGGCGTGTGTGTGTGTGGAAGGATGTGTTTTATGTCTGTCGTATTTACATGAGAGTGTTTGTCACGACAGGAAGTCCTGTAAGTATCTGTTGATTAGAAAGTAAGAAGGGAGAAAGGAGTGAAGGAAATTCGAGCCATTTTGTCCTCTGTGTATAGATGTACATAGCATGAAGGTAAATTTGAAGCTTGACTTTAGTGGTGACGGTCGCTGCTGGGCTTTGACGGCGGGAGGGCTCTCCGTCCGCCCTTTACTATACGGCTCAATCTTGTAGTTTCCCAATGTAGAATTGGGACTAAAGCAGACTATGTATATTTTTCAGACACACTAATGATTTTTAAATGTCTGCGCCCTATAAGAACAACATTTTGAAGCCTGTAGTGGATGCAGATTTAATTCATGTTTTTTAATTTGTAAGGTACGTCCTTGGTAGCACAGAAGACATTGGTAGACTTACTTGTTCACTACGTGCCTCCTGGTGATTGGAGCAGAAAAGATTTGTAATATTTATTATAATAAAGTTGGTGAAACGTGAGGAGGACAGACCCGGGGCTGTATGAAGAACCAGTCTCATTCCCAGAATCTGACTAATTACTTACATAAGGCCGGGAGTAATTTGACTGGAGTAAGTAACTTGAGGGAGTTGAGAAATAAGCCGCTCTTTGATGTTGAAAGGGAGCAGTGTGTTGTGAAAAGTTGTATGTGCGTGTGTGTGCGGCCATATGATAAAAAGGAATATGAATTTTAATGAATTTTATGGGAGGCCTTACAAAAGGACAAGAAAGGAGTGCTCAGAAAGCACATTGACTCAAGAAAGCCAGACTGTACGATTGGGTACCAACTTGGTAGGGAATCTTCAAGCTGCACACACACACAACTTTCAGTTTATGTAGACAGTGTGGGGTGTGTTTGTTATACACAGAAAAAGAGAAAGAGAGAGAGAGAGAGAGAAAACTCTCCGTTTTTTTATCAGGTACCACTGCCAAGAAAATAAGACCGTGAATATGTGTGCGTGGACACAACTGATTAGGTTATACGTCTACCTATCTCAGTATTTTTTTTGTACCTGCGGCAAAATTATTGTCTCCATGGAAATACCCAGACGGTACCTTTGGTAACTAAAGGAGCAGGACTATATACGACGATATAATAGGGAGTTAGTGTATTTACTTCAGCTCCCATTAGCTCTCTATAACTTACCAAGCGAATCCAACGTTTCTAGTTAAATCTTCAAGCTTAAATGAATTTGTACAAGAAAGATGAAAGGAGTTGTGTTGGACTTTACTGTAGTCCTGTAGAATGATTGGGAGCGGGACGGTCGGGTGAGACTTGAAGAAGATGAAGAAATCATTTGAGTAAAATGAGCATCATGATGTCAAAGGGGACTCTTATGAAGGAAATAATGACGCTGATGACAAGGACAACGGGATTGTTGGCTGGGAGAAGAAACGGAGAGAGAGAAGTCGACGACGACGACTTGCAATTCAAGTCTGCTCAGGCATATACTTCCACTTGCTCTTTGATACTCTCATTTTGAGTTAGACTTTATAGCAAAGTGAAGGAATAGTTTTTGCCCGGGCTCTACTGGGAATTCTGTCCTTCCGGCGTTCTTTATGTGAGCCGTTGAAGAAGGTGAAATAGGATCCAGTGGGGATGGGAGCAGAAGAAGGGATGAGCGTGTGCTTTGCGTAACATCTGCTTCCATAGGTATGCCTAATGGTAGCAGGACTTACAAGGAAACCCCGCTCGTGTAATACGTGGTGCAACTACTACTAACGAAAGTGACAGTGTGTAAATATTTGCTCTCAACTTGCTCATATTACCGTCTTGATGATGATAGTAGTAATGATAATCATGTAGTTTACTCTCTGATCACCATCTTTCTTGAGCTTGGCAAAGCTTATTGGTTAAGGGATAAAGCGGGACCGCAGCGGCGGCGTCTCTGTTCCCCTTGTTCCGCTTTCTAATGACTTAGTAGTCATTACGGCTAATTTGGAAAGCTAATTTTTCATAGCCCAGTATGCATTTCCGTAGCCTGTATGTATTGCAAGGGAACAACTATAGAACTAACTGAAATCCCACAAACTTATGAGGGTTGGACTAATTGGAAAGTCTGGGCTGTTGACAAGTCTTTGAAGGGGAGATTAGGTTGAAGAAGAAAGTTTGGGGGAAAGACACTTGACCTTTAAAACGGCTTGGGCTGTGTGGGTAGTAGAAAGAAGGATTATTTAGTAGGATGTTATTTTGAGGAGGAGGACGAACGACGACGATGACGAATGTTTGAATAACAATGTGATGTTTTTATTGCAGCAAGTGGTTCGATTAGAAACACAATATTGGACCTTGTTGGAGGTGCCGAAACAGGAGAAGCAGGAGCCTGTGGGAACATACGTCCTGAGAGCTTGTGTGGCTCTGGAGAAGGTTCAACTGAAGCCGTCGGAGAAGGCCGCCGTGGAGAATGAAGAGCGGGCGAGGGAAGAGAAGGAGAGATTAGAAGGTAAACGAGGAAAATATAATAATAATATTCGCAGACCAGTTGGGATGAATAGAGCAACTTTTCTATTGCTTCCCTTCTGCTCTGCACAACATTGTCAACCGGTTCCTTGTCGTCATGCTCAAAACCTTTGTCTTCTTCTTCATGTGTCTCCCACACCTGCTTGCCTTTTTTTTCGTCCGATGAGAAACTCAAATTCACTTCCATATGTGAAGCATTACCTGTGAGAATACCAGGATGTAATGTCGCCACAATTTTTCTGTATAGGACACAAGGGAAACGAACATAGAAAAGCAGTATATAGATGGAAAACGGCAGTTCAGGCTCGGTGAAACACGTATTGATTTTAATTTTCAAAATGTATTTCTTTAATTTGAGTATATTTTTGAAAACTATTAAAGCATTTTATTTATCTTTTAATTTAGCTTGAGCTCTCATTTAATTTCATGGTATAGTTCCAAGAGTTCCATTTAGTTCTTTTGGAATTCCATAGTGCTTTTACTTTAATAAGAAGTTCAGGTCAATTTAGTGTAATCGTGGTGATGTTGCTTACTACCTGGACGTTGTGAGGGGAATTAAGTTTTCGCTTGTTTACAGAAATGCCCCACGACTGCGTGGGAAGGTTCTAGGTATCTGTCTCTCCCTTATGCATTTTGACTGTGAGGTTAAAGGGATAAAGTAATGCGGAAGGAGGTGAAGAGGTTAGATATTGAGGGAGTTGTTGAGAAATTGAAGGTGACAATGTGATTATTATAAAGAGAGGCAGGCTCAAGTTATTGTGTTCCCCTGGAGTGTTTTTCTTTCTACGGTCTCAGGACTGGGGTTAATCTTCACACGTGCATGCGTGTGTATAGGTACATGACTTTGTCACATGAGAATGTTGGGAAAGGGAATTAGAGCCTGAAGGTATACAGGAAGTTGAAGAAAGTGAGGCCTATAGACTTTCAGCTTCCTCTCGCTTAAAATATATGGGGCCAGTTGAGCTGGGTTAAGTTATTTATTGAGCTTTGTTAGTATGCCAGCCCCTGCTTTGTACTGATCTGCCATGAAGAAATGGCTTCTCGTCAAGTTTTATCTTTCTCTCTCTCTCTATCTCTCCTGCTAATCGAATGAAGACCAACTACTTTCCATCGCTTGGTTATGTCAAGGAACTGTAGGGATAAATTCCACTAGTTTTTCCCGGTTTAAACCTGCTAATCTCGAAGAAAATTTGTACTGCGTGGGAGGTGCCTTTGTTTGTGTGTGCGAGGACGCTTTAATGCTGAAGATTTATGTGTGAAGCTTTGAAGGGGCTGGAGTCGATTGCCAGCCCAAAATTCTTGTTGTTATTCTTGTTGTGAGCATGAAAACTAAAGGAGGCAGCAAATTTCCTATGAGTCCTCGCCTCCGGCTCAAACGTCTGCAGTGAGGGATCATTGGGGCCCGGAAGTTGCATGGGAATTTTGGTGGGAAATCAGTGTGTTTGTCAATACTATTTTTTCATTCCCTTCAGCCCTGTTTCTTGGTGTGTGTCATGTGTCTGCTGCGGATGTTGTGAATTTGTCATGCCACACTGTACTATAGCTCCGTGCCTTGTGGACGTGAAGATGATGCGGAAGGAAGTTGGCGCAGCCGACAAGGCAATCACCTCTGCTTGTGTAAGTTGGCTGACTGATGATGAGATGGTTCGTATGCAAGACAGAAGGAATCGGATGTTTATTATGTAGGGTTGACATATTTGCTGTTGTTTTTGTTGTTGTTGTTGTTGTGGCCTTATAGCTGTAGCTTAAGTAGCCATTTGAAGATTCGGGGGAAGCAGTTAGCAAATGAGTAAACTCGTGTAGTCATGCAATAATGATGCTTTCTATCTCTCACTTTCTCCCTATCTAATCTTGTGGATACCGCATTGTGAGCATGCCTCAAGTCTGATTGGCACTCAGTTAAATGGTCTGTGTAGCTTGATATTGTGTCCTAAATGATGATATTATTAGATGGAATAATTCCATGCGGAATGATTTTGTTAATGATCCTTCTCTCTCTTTTATTTTCTCTATTCCAGACATGACATCCGTGCAGATTGAGGCGGAGAATACGCAGCTAATTAACGACCTGTATCGTCTCCTCAAACGCTACGCAGGATTACGGAATTTAATCAAGGAATTGACTGTGAGTTGACTTTAATTTTCATCGCATGAACCGAGTCTCTCTCTCTTTTCCTGCCTCCTTGTCATCAGTCAGAGTCGGATGGTACGGTACGGAGTGAGGAATTCATTTTCTTATAGGATCAACTACATACATACTGCCACTGAGTCGTTTCAACTGGTGGACTGCGTTTTGTTACGATTCAGTCCTGAGACCCAACGTAGGAAAATCTAACCTAATAAAGTACACTAAAGGAGAACACAAGTAATGTTAGTCGTAAGGAAAGAAGTCATTTATTAAAGTGAGTAAAGGAATATCTTAATTAGTGAGAAAACGAAGTAGAAGATTAGGAGGTGTTGCCCGCTACGTAGATGTGGAGGTAGCTATGACGACACATACGCTACAGTACGTGTGAGTTGGAAGGCAGACCGAGTTGATTTTATACGTGAATAAATTAGCAGTGCTTCGTTTAAAGGCGTGTAGGAAAAATTATTTGAGGCAGAGATGGATGGGCGGTTGTTTACGGAGGGAATTGGAGCTGAATCTCACCGGCTCTCTAGTATATGTTACTTCCTCTTTCTCGCCTACTCTTTCTGTCACTACGATCAAGCTTCATGCCCTAAATAGACTTTCAATTTTTGCGCTTTTCAAGGCATGATCATGGCGCGAAAGCGCTTTTTTGATTTAAACTTTCAACATTTGTATCCTGCGCCATGGCAATTTCAATGTCAAACAAGCCAGAATCAAAAAATAAATTGGAAGTCTATTTAAGGCATCAGGAAGGATTCTGAAATAACTGCATGGGGACTTCTGTACGTTTAAACGGTCTCTTAAATTACAAATAGGCTGGATCTCAAAGGATCTACTATATACAGTTGGATACAATAGGGTCACATGCGCTCACGCTGAAAAGATGACAGTATGGGGCTTGTTCTAAAAAATCCAATGACGTATAGATAGACGTTGAAAGCGAGAGAGACAGCGAGAGATTTTGAATGAGGGAAGGAGTGTTGTGTAATCGAAAGACGAAGGAAAGCAAGCGGATGAGGACGAAATGAGCTTAGATTTGACGACGACGACGAAGAGAGGAATTGAAAGAGGTTGGGGATCGGAGGCTTGCTGGTGGAAATGTGTGTGCATCCAAGGGTGAAAGTATGCTTTCTCTTCCATTTCCAACCATGAAGCGAAGATTGTGTGTGCGTGTGTGTGCAGAAAAAAGGTCTTGTGAGATGGAAATCTCGCTCCTCCTCTTCCCGATATACTTTCCTTGCTCCTGTCGTCTTGTTCAGAGAACTGTCGGTGTGTGTGTGCAGAAATGCCAGAGAGAATTAAGCATTGTGAGGGAAATTGTCGTTGGGATGATTGTTATCTTATGTGGAAGAGCTTCTGTGGAAATGTCTTGGAGCCTTTCATGTCGGTGGTGCCATTGTGAAAAGATGATGATGTTTGCGTGACGGTCAAGCTAGAGACCTGTATTCCAACACGCACTTTGCATTCAACTCTCAAAGTGTTCCTCGCTGTTTATGGCCAAAGAGCTTGTTGCTGTTGAGCGGAAAGAGGAGTTTAGATGAAAGTTTGAGCCCATTCTGAAGGCTTACTCTCTACATTTTACCTTCTCTTTCTTCTTCTACATATAGCCAGTCCTTCTTTTGTATATGAATGGCACGGTGCAAACAAGTAATGATGATGGATGGGGGAAAGTCGGGCTTGTTAGGAGACAGGAAGAGCAGAAGAAGAAAAAGAAGGGAAAGACTGTATGCGCTCATTTAAATCATGCTGAGATCAGCAAAAGAGTTTTCTTTTTCTTTGTGTTTGTATGTATGTGCGTGCGTTAGCCTATGCTAAACGTTCGGAAAAGGAGGGGAAAGAGCCGAGGGAAATTGTGACGATTTGCGCGGCTTGGTGTAATTTTTTCGAGAAATAATGTCAGTCCTTTCATGTCATTCAACTGGCTCAAAGCTGGAGGAGGAGCTGTGTAATTTATGAGATGAATGCCAACTACGCTCGGATCAAGTGAGGTGGAATTGTCTCTTAAGTTGAAGCGGTCACAATTCCACAAGAGCTGTGACCGTCGCTTCAACTCAATTGGTCTGAGCGTCCGCAACGTGATGATGGTAAAAAAGTGTTGAAATATTTCTCGATGAAATGTGATCAAAGCTGGATTTTTTCCTCGCAATTTTATTTTGGTATTTGGTAGCTTTGGAGGAGAGGAACCATGAGGATTGACAGCATGGGATAGTATTTTTTGTGCGGACGTTCAAGCCAGAATTAGACCAAATGGCTGGCAGGCTACAAGTGGACGTGCTGCTGAGCTGTAAGGAAAAAAATCGATTTGTAGTTTGGAAGAAGCACAGTGTGTATGTGTGACAGACAACGCTGAGAATTTTTCAACTGTAGGGTACCTACTACTCGCTGTACTGTATACCAACTCGTTGTACTGGACCAACTCGTTGACGAAGAAGAGACGAAGGATTCGAGAGAGTAAAAACTTTCCGTGTTAGTTTCCGCCATGTACTGTGAAAAGCTTTGTTCTCAACATCTCGTTTCTAATTGGTTGCAATGAAGAAGGGAAGTTTTGTGGAGAAAATAATGCGGGTTGGTGAGGAGGCCCGAGAGATATTATGGTTTGATGGCAAGATGAGTTTAGCATGTGACCGTGTTAACGTAATGGGGACGTGGACAAACACACACCCACACTAACATTGAAATGGGAACAACTTTTGAGTGGTTGTCATTGTGAAGCAGATATGGTTGAGAATAAAATGACAAGTTTTGTAATGAAATGTATATACAACTGTGGGAGGGGTTTGGTGGCTTGAAATGCGTCCGAGAGTGTGAAGTGTTTGCTCCCGCTGATTGTCAAGTTTTACCGATGAGTTTTTCTCTACTTAAAACGGGTATCAGTGTGTGGCAGTTGCTTCGGTTGCGCTTTTGGCTTCAGATGGGCTCTCGTCATGCATGGACATCGTACGTATTATTCCTGACATGTGTACATGCGTCTGTAGTGTTGGCGTATTATTTTGATGATGGAAGAATTTGTATATACATGTCGATGTGCGCGTGCGGGTGTGTTTATATGTAATGTGTATGTAAAGTTTATGCAGATGATGCAGAAATGTTGTGAGTCGTAAAAGAGGAGCTTATTTACTAGGTCTGTTCCCTAGAGATTTATTCCAGCATGTGTGTGTGTGTGTGTGTGCGTGTGTGTATGGATGCTTGTGTGTGTGTATGGATGCTTGTGTGTGTGTATGGATGCTTGTGCGTGAGTGTATTCATTTTTCCAGCTTGAGACAGAGAAGGGGGAGCAATAATGGGGAATCTAGTGTGCACACGACCTCCTGTCTGCCTGTAGTTTGATAGTATTGATTTGGCGTCATTCGTCTCTTCGCTGTCAGTATGTTAAACGCTCTTGCATGCCACAATGTTGTAGGTGTATACTGATGCTACTACTTTGTTGGAGTAATATCAAGTTTAGGAGGAGTGAAGCCGAGACTGTGGCTAGGATTTTATGCCTCCGCTCGCTTTCTCCTTTCACACGACGTATGAACATGCTTTCCTCTTCCATATACGCTTGTTTGTGGTTAAAAAAACTTACGATTGGACCTGTTATGATTTTCACTGGATTTTTATTACTACAAGAAAGTAGGAGGACATGCTTGCTGAGTGAGTTTCTTTTTGTTGTAATGCTACGTAGCGGGGCTGTTTTGTGTAGCTGGTGAGAATAAATGGGTTATGATTGGAGCAATAAATCTTGATTTTTAGCCAAACTATCAGTGTGTTTGTGCAAGGGGTGATGAATGGGTTTATGGGCTCCGTCGTCGACGGAGCAGATACTGCGGAAATACTGCAGGCGGGGCGTGACAGAAAAAAATCCTCAGTTGTAGCAGTAGCACAGCAGTAGTAGAAGTAGTGGAGTAATCATGAAAGAGCAGAGCCATGTGAGTATGTTTCAGTCCTCCTTGTGCCCTCGTATGTTATTTATAATGTGGGGCAGGAAGAAAGGGACGGAGTGAAGGGAATGTGAGTACAAGTTGGAAGGTAAAGAAGAGTATATGTAAAAGTAAAAGAGTGGAAAAGTTTTGCTGGAATGAAAAGGCACGGGTTGCTTGATTCTTTTGATGAAATACGGAAGAAGGAGAAGGAATATGCGCTTTTTCTTTTTCAGTTCTTTTCACTGACCTTGAAAAATGTTGAGAGAAAAATGCGGGGAGCTGATGCGAGACTTTGGAGTATGATGTGCTAATGCACGGTTTACCTTTGCCAAGAGTAATCGTTGGATTTGTCTTGATTACATTGGATTATGTGGATCATTTCATCTTGCTGGTTACTTGTGTGAAGAGTATTGACATTAGTCATTGTCAAATGTTGGGCTTTGTGGAGATTGTGCGCTGCTCTGTACGACTAATTTACTTGATGAAAATAATGTTGTGTCATGATGATTGTAGAGTTTAGGGATTGCTCGTTGGATTTCAGTGTCCTTGAGAAAGACATGATGAGAAGTGTTTGTTTGTCAAGATGGAGGAAGGGAGTTGGGGAGGTGTTGATTAAAGGCATTGAAATGCAAGGAAGTGGAAGGAGTATGGAGAGTGAGTGGACGCATGGTTGAGAAAGAGTGAGGGAGATACGGTCCGTGAGACAAAATAGAATTGTTTGGCAAGGTCGTTTGTATGTAAAAGTGGTTCCGTTAGCCTGATGATGACAGGGATTTTGGTAATGCTATTTACATAAGCGGGTTGACAGTATTGAGAGCCAGTGATGGAGATGATGAGATTGGTTGAACGCTCGGGTGCTCATGTTTATGGCGTTTCTCAACGTAAAGCCATGAATGTGTGTCCCTTGTGCCCTGCTTTTCTAAACTTAAACGCACACAAGGCCTGTTGCACTCGCTCTGGTCTCCTTGTCATGGATATAGTGGCGACGAAGAAGCAATTTAACTGAACTTATCAACGGGATTAGACAATAGAATGAATGAGTTTTTCCTCTTCTTGTTTTTTCACCAGCGGACTTACTAACTTTGTGTGTGTTTCTTTTGTTGCAGTCGGAGTACACCTCGTCCAAGTATTATCCAATAATCCCTCGCTACATGCTGCTGAAAGATATGGTGAAAACAGTAACGCATAATCCGGATTACATGGAAGTTTGTCACGAGCACAAGATGACCTCGTAGGAGATGTTCCACATGGTTGAAAAGTCTCGTCGTCGTTTTCCTCCTTCTCCTTGTCATTCCTCCTTCAACTCCACCTCTGCTCTCAGTCGCAAATGTGACAGAGTGTGTGTACTACTACTTATTTGTTATTATTATTACTATCCTTCTTCTTCGTCTCTACTAAGTATGGAGGTATGGACCAGGGATATTTTGTAATATAGTCATTAATTACTAAAAAACATACATTATATTCCTATACACGAGAATCAAATTGTAAGATGACAAAGGTACTCTCTATTCTGTGCAGTGCTGCTTGACAAAAACAGATGATTCTTTCCACTAGTTTATTGTTGTTAGTATTTGCGGGGTAGTTGCACAGGTTGTCATATGATATAATGTAGCAGTGCTTCATATGTAATTATTAAGAAACTATGTATATATTGACGAGGACCGGGAAAAGAAGTACTACTGTAGCATCAGTAGGATCTTGGTTTGCCTTAAAACAGACGAGTTGTTGTATAATTTATTATTTGTACTAGGACTCATCCTGATTATTTATACGTGTTGTAGATATATATATATATACCTTGTCTGTTTCCATATTCGCTTCCTTACACAACTGAGTAGTTGCTTAATGCTGGTTCTTGTGTGAGGCAATGGGAAATATGTAGATGATTACGTGCTGCTTCCAAGTGTTTGAGGTGCGGGTTGAGGCATTCAAATGGCCGACCCTACTACTGCGTATGTATTGCTTTGAGTGCGTTTCTGGGGTAGTTAGTTTGTTGGAAAAAAGGTTGTTAATATAAAGCCGATAAAAAGGCAAAAGGCATGTAGTTACAACGGTCGTAATAAATACTTATACTTTGTAAGCTCGTATTTAAATGGGCCGAGTAGCGTTATTATGATTATTATTGTTATTTATTATTATTGCGTCTGTGTAGGCGCGGGATTGTGTGAGCGTGAGGATTCGTAAAAGTATAAGGGCATTGCTGAGTACGGACTTGTTGTCCTATGAACATGTCTTGTCCTTGACAAGTTTTTGTTAGAGAGAGAGTTTCTGTCTGTGTTTGTGTGTGCGTGTTTGAGATGACAAATTGGCTGTTGACAGGACTGAGGAGGTGTAAGTCCGTGTAATTTCCCTCTCATGTATGAGACACGCGTGTATGTGTTAGAGAAAGATTTATTGCCTCTCTCGCTCTCTCTGTCTGTGTCTACCTGTTGCAACAGTGAAGAGTCTGTATCTGTGAGCATGTGACCGTCTTTTCATTTTTATAATCGACATCAACTTGATGTTTAACATTGCTTTGTTTAAGTATGTTCGTTGTAATAGGATAGCTTTGTTGAACCAGTGCTATAGTATAGTACTGTAATTAGTACTTTTAGTAATTGTCAAATGTACAATTGATGAGATGATATGTGGAAAAAAATTGAAGAGGCAGCAAAAGTTGATGATGTACTTGTAATTTTTGAGGTTGTGCTGGAAGACATGTGATTATTATTAGATTGGGAAGGTCATATATTGAAGCATTCGTGGTGCTAGCATCGGGAAGAGTGCTTCAATTAGTAAATAAAAAAATGATGAGTCTACCAAAGAGCTCAGCCTATCCCCTATACCGACGCCGTTCAATGCAACTTCATGTGAACCACCAATGAACAAATTTATTAATAGTAAGTAATTGTATTCAATGGTTGATGGAAGAAGGTCAAATCCTCTAATGTTAATCATCATGATAATAATAAAGTATTCATAGTTATGGTGGAAAGTCAAGCAACTCAAAAGCGTTGTTCCAACAATCAATATATTATGATCCGAAGAGTTTATGTGCTGTAAATGCACAAGTTTATATCTATATATATATATAAAACATCTCCGGCATCTTTCTCTCTCCATGTTCATCATGCTCTGGTTTCACAGAGAAGACTCTTGTAGGTTCAACGAAACAGTATTTAGTATTCCTCTCTCTCTCTCCTCTCTGCCTATCTCTGTCTGTGGTGATACTTTCACATCAGCTCCGTGCTTTGCTTCAAGAGGACCGGCTTACAAAGAAGGGGAAAGAACAATATAATCTGCATTTAGTCTTCAGTAGTTTTAGTTGATGGGGCCCATGCCTAGAGCAGTGTATGGTTGTGTATGTCTATCATTATTATTACTATTCTGTATAAGCATATATGCGTGTGTACATATTATAAAGATTTTTGGCGTGTGATAATGTATATATATATATGCGCAGTTGGAGCAAGACTATACATAGAGAATGATAATAATAATAATAAAAGAAGGGAAAAGAAGCTACAAAACACAAGGCCGAAGCATTTCCATGTAACTGAGTATTATCAGTAGGGCTCTTTCGTCACTCTCATCGATGGCAATGGCACAGCGTTAACTGGAATCTGGTCGGAGTCAAAAGGTTTTAATCAAGCTAAGTAAACCGGGCGTGAGTGTGTTATTAAATGCTAAAAGAGAGCATTGCTGAATGAGTGCTCCCTTCTTGCTCTTGTCACCATTAAAAGGGCTTTTGTTTTCAGCTACATCACTTCCCGTGTGTCATGGTAACAGGAAGAGAGGAGCAGATTGAAGGATACCATACATATACACATATAAATACAGTCAGTTCCATCGGTGGATTCACCGTAGGATTTTAGACAGTGAGGCAGGCGCACGTGACATGAAAGATGCTCATTTGACATGGTTAATGCCCTGAGTGGGAAATATTGGCGTGTTTTTCTCACTATTCAGCAATGACGGGGACAAAGAGAAAAGTCAATTTGGTGGAGATTTTATTGCATTCCACACGTAAAAAAATCAAAGGAGTCTGGACAAAAGAGTGGCCAGGAGGCGTCGGAGTGATGAGAAACTCTTATTGTCGCCCCCCTTTTTTATGTGACTTCGACGCTATCCAGGGATGACTACGGCCTTACTGTACAAAGAAGACGTATAGGAAAGGGATAACAAGGAGAGACACGCATGGAAGGAGGGAGATGTAGGAGATACGACTCTCTTCATGTAACCAGCTGCTGTAAATCCAGAAAAAACACCAGAAAGACTCACTTCATGTCCACGGGAAACCATCCTGCTTTATTAAGTCACATACAAACAAACAAAATTTTCTTCTAATGCTTCGCACTTGCTCGTCCGAGTAAATTCGGTCGAATTTCACTTCCGACCGACCGGTGATATAATAACAAAATACAGACAATGCTTGGGCCTGTCAGAGCAGAGGTGGGATGAGCGCTTGGAGAGGAGCAAGAGAAAGTTTAATCAAGTCGTCGACGTGGTCGTGCACTGTCCAACGGTCTATCATGATGCTTGCATGTCTATTTCGCTCCGCTACGCTCCCTATCATCCCCTAGTCGGCTGGCTTCAGCAAGTGAGGTTAAAATTAAAATACAATGTTTGCGAATGAATTTCCGGTCTGTCTGCCTCACTACCAAGCCTTTCCATCCGTGGAAGATGGCGTGTGAACCCGTCCTTGGTTCCATCCCGCTCACTTTCCATCATTGTCAAGCCGCTTCCTTTCTTATGAACACGAGAGTGCAGTCAGTAGTGGCTTTATGCTATCCAGATTGTAGCATTAGCACATGCAGTATTCAGGATGTCGAAAATCCCCCTCCCCTGGTGATTTACCGTAGCTCATGAGCATATCACATTTAATTCCACATTGACTTTTCATACGTGCTTTGTAATCTATGTGCTCGTTCTGTCCGTACTGATAACGTACCCGTTAGTCATACAGAGAGAAAGTAGACTAAAGAATCGGATTTACCGGTTTGAGCCATGTTCAAAAGTTGTGCATATAAACTCTAATTGAATGGGATCTGGGGCCATTTATTAATTAGCCGCCGTAATGGACAGTAGAGATATAGAGAGTGGGAAGGATAGCAGTTGGAATTATGAGATGAAATTAAGTTAGACTTTGAGTTGAAACAAGTGGAACTGGTTGAGCAGAAGCAGTTGAGTTGCCCATATGAGGTAATTAGAAAAATTTCTTATCAATCAGCACATTAGCCAGAGTCCTAGTGATGCGCCCGATGGATTAATTAAAGTCCCCGTTCCGTTGGGCAACTCCCTGTGCGATCTGCCTCCGCTCTGATTATTAGACACAACTTGGGTTCATTTCAAGGAGTTATTTCTTCTCAAGAGAGCGAACGGATATATCTCTTCATGTGTGGCAAACCTTGTGGAGTTTTTAAGCTCCTAATCCTCACTGCTAATTTAACGGGAGCGCACACAAATGAGTGTGGGAATGAGAGCGAGAGTGAGTGACATGATGTCACATCAGATTCTTATTAGAGGCTTAATTGAAAGCACATGGGCAGGAGGGGAGGTTCTGAGCTTCCGCGTGCATGGCTTTTATCAAGGAGCGCCAGAGTTTTCACGGACATGTCTGCCTTTTATCTTGTGCATTCTTCGGGAGCGGAAAACAGAAGATAGCCCGGCAGAATGTGGTCGTTTCAGTAATGAAATTAATTTGGTATCAGTGACGTTCAACTTTAAGCGTCGATAGAGAAGATTCTTTGTTACAAGTATGAGTGTCATTCTCGTCCATCAATTTATGTGGGGAAATACTTTGCCCGGTTTTGCGCGAACAATTCAGACCAGCGCTGCCAAAGAGTTCTCATAATCGATTGCCTTACTGCAATGTAAAGAAATGATAGACGTGGATCAAGTGCGTCATTAAAGTGTCGCGAAGAGAGAAGGCTAACCAAGGAGAATAAATATCCTCAAGCTTGCAGAACGTTCCCGTACCCTCGTCGCTCATTCTCACATTGGAGAAGAATTCGAGCTCATTTCTCTCTTCTCCTCCACATCATCATCATCATCATCATCATCATCATCATCGTGACGATGATGATAGAATGAAAGCTTCAATGAGCAAGCTTCTGCCAGTGTGGGACTGCTGCTGATGATGAATAAGGCAAACGAGAGCCTACATAATTTGTTCATGAAGGAAGAGAAAGAGAGAGAGTGAAAGAGGGAGAGAGTAGAAAGTGTAAAACAGCTTGACGACGATGCCAGGAGAAAGTTGTGTCAGTAGTGAAAATCACTCAAGCTCCCTGCTTAAGCCAAGTTTACTCAAACTCTTGTACAATTTAGCAACTCTTCTCCTTCTCCTCGTCTTCTTCATCTTCTTCAACTTGCTCCGCTGATGAATCTGATCAGACCTCAAATAGATCCTTCCCCACTTGGCCCACTTTGCTTAGCTTCTGCATTCAACATCTGCTTTTCAATAATCACCTTAGTTTAACTTACTTAGCAATTATGACCCTCTTGAAGTATGAGTTTCCACAGAATACCTTCTTTCCTACACATACATACTCAAGGCATAAATTCCCACCCAAGTTTAAAGTTAAAGTGATTTTCTAGATTTAAATTAAGTTCTTTTGTATGTAAAATCTTGAGAATAACATGCCATTTTTCATGAAAATAAAGGGGTCATGTTGGAAACTACGTAAAGAACAGCCAAAACTCATGTTGGAACTCACTTTCTCAAAGTTGGGAGTGTAGAGCATGTGAAAGTGCGCAGAGTAACTTTTTCAAAGTGAAATTCCTTGAAGTCATTTTAGAGTAGCATCATAAAAAATTGAAAATTTCAGATTGAATTTATTGAATATGTTAACATCCGCTAACAGCGGTTTTCCAGCTTTCCGGATACTCGTGTTGGCACAATTCACTTAGGGACTTTCTAAAAGACTTGAATTGTACTCACACGTATCCCGGGTATTAGTAACATTAACAAGGGAGCATATTCACATGATTGGTGCTTTTAAAGTGATAAAACGGGAAATAGGAAGCTATCACGGAGATTGAAGAGTGATACGGGTGTAAATTGGCAATTACCGACCTTTCCTTGCCGTGATGACAGGCATTATTCATTACGAACATGCAATATGCATAGTAAAAAGCATTTTCAATAAGCCAACGCAATTAAAAGGCACGCTCGGATCTCGTGCAGTAGTTAAGAGCATTGGACATTGCTGAGACCAATTCATGCACTTCAGTTTCGTGGCATCACCAAAGCCACCAGTGCTCACATAGCCTTTTTGTCTTTAAACATTTCGGTATGACGTCTTCAGGATTTCTGAAAATACTACACGGAAGACATTTAAAAGTTTCTGGTAATCAATTTCCCCCGTACATATTTTCAAGTTTTTCTGAAAGTGGGGTAGAAAAGTTTGCTGGAGCAAATTTTGAGATTATCCATGCCTCATCACAGAAGTGCAATTTCACATACGAACTAGACGCTCCTGCTGGGAAAGGGACAGGATCAAGGCTTTCAAACGGGAGCTGGGATGGAATTTTTGCAGATGTTTACTACAACCGTTCAGATTTGGCAGTTGTTCTGGGTCATACGAGCGAGAGGCATGACCTAGTGGACTTTACATCGCCGTTTGGAGCGGCGAATTTAGTGTTTTCCACGTCTCGACCGTCGATAAGGGTGAAGCCTGACGCAATTTTTTCCTCCTTTACTCCTGCTGTATGGTTGTGCATTGCCCTCTCCCTTCTAGGAATCATATTGGTTGTGTATGTGGCTTCAAGAGTTTGTCACAAACGTAGCTCCATAGCCTTTGCTGTGTTCTATGTATACCGAATCTTAATGGAGCAAGAGGCGGGGAAAATTCCCTCGGGGCTTCAGGTCATTACCACAATGTACTTGGCATATGTGATCATCATTGGGACGGGTTACAAGAGCAATCTCCTCTCCGCCTTAAGCTTCCCAAGAGCGGATTCCATCCCAACGACTTTCCGACAACTGGCTCAGCGCTCAGAGTATGAAATTTACTTCGACAAATCAGGGACTGCGGGCTATAATTACTTTAAAAACGTCAGCTCACCCGATATTATTAACATTCGACAGCGATTTGAGCGTCATTCCATCTACAGTGATCCAGCCGAATGTGTTGTAGCAGCTTTTGTTGGGAAGGAGACGGCGTGCATTGGATGGGACACTGTGCTCGATGAAGTGACTGCGAGGAATTTATCCTTACGAAGAGGCCTGCGTCCTACATTTCAAACTCGGCAAAGTCTTACCCAAACCTGGGTTACCATCGGACTGCAAAAAAACTCTAGATACACTCAGGCATTCAGTTTGATCAGTTCCTCGTACTACGAAACAGGTTTGGTGACCAAATGGCATCAAGACATCGTGGCTCACTGCGTCTCCGAAGGTCTCATCTGGATCAAGAGTCAGAGTGGTACTGAGGTCTATAAAGCTTTGACTAAAATCCTTCGGGATGAATCTACAGGAGCTCGGCCGCTGCCACTTGAGAACATGAGTGTAATTTTTGCTTTATTCTCCCTGGGGATGGCTATTGCCCTCCTTGTCTTCGTTGCCGAACTCTTGTCCCTTTACATCACAGTGCCCTCCATCATAAATACCACCAGGCCTGGCATTTCTGATCCCACGGCCTACCAAAGCCCACAAATTTCCTCTCCTCCCCATGGATTTCTCAATTTGACTTTGAGCATGTGAAGTGTGTCACTTCCTTGTGACTCTTCTTTCCCTCTCATCTGCATTTCTAACCCTCTCTTCATGCTGGCTCGAGTCTCTTCATCAGAGCAAACTCATAATGTCTGATTGGTCATGTGTGAATGCATGCTGATGACAGCTATGGGCTCAACACAGTACCTTTGTATGTCTGAGGTGCGTCAAGGAGAAATAACAATTTATTTCAACGGCCCTTCGTATAAATAATAGCTCGGATATGGCAGCGAACTTGTTTGGCTTTTCAATTAAATATCGCCGACGATAATAGAAATGCAAATTTTGTGTGCACAACCGAGTCCTCATGTAATGTCTCCTTTGGACGCCTTTCAAAGGATGTGGTGCGAAAATGTATTTTTTTTAAATGCACAAAGTGTATAAAATCTTAATAATAAAAAAAAATACGTCATGGAGAATAAACAGGTGCACTATGAATGTACTGTTTGTATGCTTATTAATAATGTTTATTGATACATAAGTTGACACTATGCTCTACAGGCTTCACAGATAAAACTTTGCTTTCTTCTTCTTTCTGTAATATATAGATATATATATATATATATATATATATTTATGTATGTATTAGGTATTGAATAGTCAACATGGTATCCACGACCTTCTTTCCTTTCTTTTTTCTTTTCTTCCTTGTCCATCTTGTATAGTTTTGAATGTTCCATAAATCCCAGCTCACATGGATGACGACGGGATGCTCCATTAAATATGATGATTAATGAGAACTGTATGTGTATGTGTGTGTAAAATGTACCATCATACTCGCATTATAGATTCACATTATTTACTAATATATAATTATATATATAATTTAGCGTAAGTCTGATAAAGCATTGTTCTGCATATCTTCATGCTTGTATTTAGTACAGCGAAATATATAAGAATTATTCCCCATTGGTCTCCGTATGATGACGGTCCGACCTTGTTTATCATACACATCAACTCTGACATACGCCTTCATGGACATTAATAAAGGGGCACTTTGAAAAGCATAGGGAATTCATATGACTAACACACTACAGAAGCCCCTAATGAGCCCGCTACAATTACAATAGACAGAGTAAATATATAAACGGAGATAAAATGAGTTGTTAATTAATAATAATAATGTGAAAAAGGCATCCTTTCCCTCTTATCCCATACATACCAGTCAGTATACGTGTTTATTTTTATTATTAGGACGCACATGAAGAGACAAGGGGGAATGGGAAATAGAAAGACGTACGATGACAACAACAATAGCTGTGAGAAGACTAAAGCCAGTCGGACAAACTATGACATTGAAAGGAAGGGAAAATTGACTTGAAGCCATGGGAGAAAGTCTGACTGCTTTTCATCGTAAAACCCTTGCAATAATTCCCGCATTCACATTGCATTCGCTATATAAAGATTGATGGTGAGGTGAATTATTAATATTTTTTTTAGTCCGCTCAATGCAAGTCTATACAGAACTAATATAGTGTACACTATAGTAGTAACAATGATTTGAATAGATAGTAATAATAGTTAGTAGTTGCGGCCTCACACGAGTAATAGTAATAATAATTAGCAAGCGAACACTCTATTTAGTTATATGCAAAATACAGCTTTAGCAGTCATATTATTATTCTAAAGTGAACATTATTACAGCAGCACTGTTATCTGCTACGTGTCATTTTATTTTACTTTCTTCCCATATATGCTCACATGATCCTCAACTTCACCATCCCATTAGCCAGCATTGATTTTATTATTACACACTGAATAAATGTTAACTTTCTCCATACATAAGCACTGATAATATATATATACGTATATATATATTTTTCGATGTTCCTTTAATATGTACACACACATAAATTATCATATGGATTTTATTTAGTGAGTAGCATTAGTAATAATGCAAGATAAGACTGAACAGGAAGGAGATACCGGAAAAGAACTGTTCTATATGTGTAGTAATAGGTCCATATGTTAATTATTACATGTAAACATTAGACATGAAGCATCATATTCTAGTTTGCTATTTTCTTTTTTAACTTTATTGACCAGCTGACAGTTCCGGGGAGGCGGAAGAATCCCTTTGTTCTTGCTGTGGGTCTGACGAGCCTCCGACGTTACCTGTAGACAAAATAGACGAGAACTTAGACCCAACATCCACTCGCCCACACCAGCGACAATTAGGTCTCGGTGAGGACAAATAAAAAAAAAGGTTATTTAAGAATAATAATAATAGCAATAATAATGATCAACATATAGATATAGAAAATGAGAAAAAAAACAGGCGTGAGAAGTGCCATTATCACAAAACAGACGCACACATACACAAGCTGTCGTTAAATTCAGGCAGAGCGGACAACCGCCTTGTTTATTCGTCACATTCCATTGCACACTTACCCGCAGATGAATCCCACATGAAAACTTTGCAGCAGTGGCATTACGTAACCTCTATACTATCCAGAGAAAGTAACTACTTTTTTTGGGGTCATACCAGAAAATTACACTACAACTCTCATATTATCCTCAGCTTGGAGGTCTCAGCTAATAAATTATGAATGTGGCTACACGGACAGAAAATCCCAAAGCAATTTCCTTAACGAGTTCTCCGTTCAATCAGCCATTCAATATAGAATAATTGACGAGGAGCAAGGGGAAATAATTGAAAAAATGTGGCCCGAGTCATTTCATAGTTGAGTAAAGATTAATCCTAGCCGGCTTATCCTTGTCAACATAATATGAGCCAACAGTGAATATCCCCCTCACGTCTAATGAGGGCAAGTTAATTCATGTAGAAAGACATGCAGTCATAACTTGACGACGTGGGAACGGCTGGCGAGATGAGGAGAATGCATCCACATGTTCCAATTCCAAGTCTTTTCCACGCACACGCATACACACACATATACATTTGCAAAATAAACCAGAAGCTTCATTTATCTCAACTGAATAGCGGCACAGACTTGTCATCATCATCATGCATGGAGAAATGAAGCGTGTAATACTTTCCGAGCGTATCATCCTCATAAAACACAGTTACACACTTTAGGCTATGCGCTTTTACGGCTTTATATATACACGACCCATTCAGTTAAATTAAAACGATAAATCATGCACGGCGTGTACACAGAGTTTTTGATATCTTATGAAATCAGCCAAGCTTGAAATGGATACATACACACACATACACACACACACTCGAGTACGTAATACTACGATGAAGAATTCTTGTGCAGCTCGTATTGGAAAGCCTATTATGCACAGCGTGATACACTTAACGATGCATATGCGCAAGTATAAGTAATGTAACGAAAAATTAATAATGAATGTGAAGGAGTGCGAAGTGATATGGTGCAGCGGAAATAATCATAACGAACATGGGACGAAGGGGTGGGAGAACATTAGACGAGATGAGTGACCTTCTTTGTAAATAGAAAAATGGGCTTAGATTTGTTTAGGAGGAGAAGAATTGATTCTCAAGTGTGAGGTCTTCTTGGCTGGAGACGAGCGTGGCAGCGGAGCCGGTGCCGCTAGACCACATGGCAGCATCTGCTGTTGTGCTTGTGGCAGAAGAAATATTTCCTGGTCCTTCGAGTGAATCAGTTGAGGTGATCATTCCATGAGCAGCCGGACTGGAGGAGGTAGCGGCAGTGGATGATTTCTCATCGTTAGATTTCAAAGAGTCCACCGACTCTCCCATGACACCTGCAGGTAATGCTTGGCCACTCTGAAGTTCGAGTGAGTCGGTCATGACAGCAGGACTGCCCGGCAGGGCCCCTGTAAGTGAGTCAGTCAGTTCATTTTTTGTTCCAGATGGCCCACCAGTGGCCTTTGGCGGGTCTTGCTCAAGTTCATCCATATCAAGAGAATCTCGCGAGACTTCCATTAGATTCTTCTGGCCTTCTAATGAGTCAGTCATTCTGACGGCAGTGGGCGGAGCTGGTGCTCGATATTCTAAACTTGAGTCTGCTGATGTGGTGCCGAATAGCTCACTACTCCTCGGCTGGGTCAGTTCTTCCCATTGACTCGTATCTGTTGTGGTTCCTTCAGGGGACCTGGGCTCAATGGTAGTAGTGAAGTAAGAAATAGGATCGATACTGTCCGCAGCATATTCTTCAGGAACTTCTGTAATCTCTGGTGAGTCCTCTACAATCTCAAATTTCTCTGAAAACATCTTCATCATCTTGTCATCATTATCCTCGTCCGCATCATACGGATCCGGTTCTCCGTACATTTCCGTCTCATCTGACTCCTCTGAGACTTGAGACTCATGTCCTTCTTCGATCTCGGACAGGGCCGGCTCGTCCTTCTTGTCCCCGCCGTATTCTTGTTCTTGCAAAACGGCAGATTCAAGGCGTTCGAATTCATTCAGAGATGACGAGGATTCCCGTGAAGCAGGTCGCCCAGATTTTTCTCCATTTCCATTTCCATTCCCATTCCCATTAACATGGAAGCCATTTCTGTCATCCAAACAGCCCATTTCGAGTGAGAGGACAGACTTGGGTGAATTTTTCAGAGAGCCTTCCTCCTCGATATCTTCCAGTCTTGGCATCGCAAGTGAGCGTTCATATGGAAGAGGCTCAATGAATTCAGTTGCTCCCCCTTGCTCATCTCCGTCCTCAGTAGAGTCTTTGCTTTGATCAAAGGATGAGCCTGGATAGTAGACAATTCGCTTCCGCTCTCGCTCTTCTTGAGGTGAAAAGCCCGGCTCTGGGGTTATGGGACGTTCTATCGGGTCATCTACCTCTTCGGAAGTTTGACAAAGGAAAATATCCGAGATTTCATCAGCGTCCTCGACAGGATAGACAAGGTCCTTTAATTGCTCCGCATCCTCTAAGCGCTCTTCAATCCCATACAAAAGGGACTCGCTCCACGACTGACTTTCCACTCGTCTATGTGTGCGGACTTGTGGTCGGCTTGTTAGTGTTGATTCCAGAATCATAATGTTCCCCTCCTGATCATCATGCAGTTCAGGGTCGCCGCGAACTCTCGCTTCGTACGTCGTTTCAACTTGCGTACAAACAGTTGTACCGGATGTTGATGAGGTCAGAGTGACCGGGAGGCCTGAAACTCCACTGTCCGCTTCCGCAGTTCGAGCTTCGCAATGAACCGAGCGTGAGGCTGGCATGGCGGGGGAGCCTGTGATGGAATCTCCACCTTGAGATCGTTTCAATGAAGTTTCATCCTCATCGTCTTCATCATCATCTTGGAGCAGTTCCCGTCCGAGATCAATCTGGGAGGCGATGAGAGTCTCAGAGGCGCTCGCATCGCTTGAAAGTGATCCCAAGTAGCTCTCTGAAGAGGAAGCACCTGAGGCAGCACTCAGGGCTGTTTGATATTCAGAAAGGGAGGAGGCTTGGACGTTGGAGGAGACTTGGCCGAGGAGGGATGAATCCCATGATTTTGGTCGTGTTGGATCGTCGCTTGAGCTTCGAAGGGTCCCATCGTCGCGGGCAGTGAAGAATTCGCCTGAGGAGGATGATCGGACGTGAGCTTCAGGAGTGCCCCCTCCAGTGGCTGAAGAATCCCCTGCTGTTCCGCTCATTTCTCCCCTTCGGTCTGCTGATGAATGAGGGTGATTCTGAAATTTAGTAAGCAGTCGAAAATTAGGTTTAATATTTCTATTTAATTTGAGTAGAATTTCATCAAAGGAACATGAACAATACCTTAGCAGGTTCAGGCGAGGAGATGTCACCAGTTGAGAGCAACTCTTCGTCAGTAATGTCAACGCTTGAGGGCTCGGAAGGCTTGACTATAGGCCTGCTGGGCAGAGGACGCTCTTCTTCTGCTGCAGAGCTCATGAACCTTTCGTCCGCTCCAAATTTTTCTTGAACTTTTTGTTCAATTTCAGTGAGAAGATTGGAGGCTGCAGCGCGGACAATGTTTTCCTCATCCTCTTCATCGGAAGAATGAAGCGGTGGCTGCTGCTGGGAGGTGATGACCGTTGTAGTCGTCTCTTCCCAACTGTAGCCAGCGGGCTCTGTGTGATACTTTTCACTTGTTTCATATTCGCTCTTTTCTACCGTTGTGGTCTTTATTACAGTTTCTGTTGTCGTCTTGACTTCTTTGGTAACTCCAGCCCCATCTTTGATCTCTTCTTGAATTGTCTTTTGCTCCTCAACTTCAATGACCTGCCTGGAGGAATGCTGTTTAATTTCTGTCGACTTTGGTGGTTCTTCCTCCTGGTGGAAAATGACTTTCCTTTCAGGTGAAGATTCCTCGCCGCCATCGGCTAAGTGAGCTTGAAGAATTTGCTGCTTGATTTGAGCTTCGACCTCAACTCGTGTGTCTTGATCGATGTCATCCTCATCCTCGTATTCTTCTGGTTCAGGCTCGATCACGTCATCCGTGTCGAGGAAAATAGCTTCCTTGTTCCGCTCAATTTCATACGGACTCGGCGTCCTTTGAAGTTTTTCAGCTGAGTCTGAAATACTCCCTCTAGTCAGAGGCATGGGACTGGGGGTACTTTGAGCGGCGATGGATGAGTCGATCCGATCCGCCCCAATGAATCCGGTATTTTCGAAGCCACCTTCCTCTTCAATTGAGGCTGATGATGCAATGGACTCACGCTTTTTCTTCTCCACATTGTCCTTTTCTACCCAAAATTGCTTCCGCTCGTCGAAACTACCGACACTATCGACGACACGGGAGGGAGATGCAGACACATCCATTGCTCTTCGTGTCGAATCCAGAACTCCCGAACTTCCCATCATCGCTGCGTGGTTCGGAATCAAATATACAATTTCCATACATTCAAGCCAACTAATTAGTTAAAATTTGCGGTACAACATTCATTCATTCAAAAGATCGTTCGCCAGCACGAAAGCTAGCCAGCCTCTCTCTATATAGCCTGCGGTGGAAAATCAATTTTGTAAATGATACCAAAATTAAAATGTAATGAGTGAGGATGAGTCCTACGTGTTGACACTATTGCCACCTTCAAGTATGTATGTAGTAGTACAAGGTGCTTAACATGTGTTTTTTTTCTCAATATGACCGGACCTGATGCTGCAATTGATGGACCAGGACGTTGATAAGCCACGTAACAATTACCCACGAGATTCAGTCAGCTGGATAATGGCAACTTAAAGGGTAACATTTGTAGTGCAAAGAACAAGCATGCAAAGCAATGTATTGAATTGGTTGTATACGTAGGCCAGGCCCTCATCATCATTCATGCTGTACGGGTTCACCTACATCCAGTGGAAGACACAAGACACGAGGATTCTTATATCCAAGATCCCAAATATTCCTGCACTCAATACTCCCTTCCGAGACACTTAAAAAGAAGCTGGATGGATTTTTGAGGAATATTGCAATGACCCCCATTGCAAATTTCACGTTCGCAACATTAAATATGAAATATATTAGCGATCAGCCAAACACACACGTCAACGAACGTTAGTTAGAAACGAACGTTATGACCAAATCAGACCGAAGAAAACGGTCATCACTTCAAAAGGTGAATAGCTCAAGTTAGACGGCGCGGAAAGTGAGACATTAGAAGACAGGCTGAGTTAAAAACAATGACGAAATCTTACGTCTAATCAGACTCCTCATCATCAGACTCCTGCTTTTTCCCATCTTTAGGACCAGCTGCTGCTTTGGAATCAGAAGTGACTTTCTTGGTATCTACAGTATCAACCCCCTCATCCCTCTTCATACTGGAATTTGATGAGGACTTAGGAACTTGATTTTCTCCCGCCGCCACCTGTACATTCTCAACGCTGGACTGACTTGAACTGGACCGACTGTACTTTTCCTCCTCGGAGGTCTCCTCCTCCTCCTCATCATCATCTACCCCTTCAAATCTAACATGTTGTTTAGGGGATTTTGGGGAGGCTGAACTTGGACTTGGGCACTGGGCTTCTAAAGTGGATAAGGCTTCCGCAATAACATCCGTCACGGCTGAATGAGCCACTTGATGCACAGCGTGAGTCCCAATATCATTTGTAGATTCTTGAGGTGGGTTCTCTGGGGGTGGGGCTGAATCTTGTACCTTCTCATCTTCCTCGTCCTCATCTCTAACTGGAATATCATCTCGTTTGGGCTGAGCCACAGTTTTAACTATGAGCTCCTCTACGACTGGGACACGTCCTTCGTCCACCTCATCCCGTTCAAATTTCGGGATTTCTTTGGGGTTCTCAAAAAGAGCATCAGCCAACTTCTGAATACTCTCAGCACGTTTCATATCGCCGGGCTTTATAGAATCTTTGGGAGGTCCGGCACCAACAAAGGAGACCATTTTTTCTTGAACGACAAACCTCTCATCGATTTCATCCTCACTGCTCTCTTCCTCGTCCACGGTCCCTTGAATATTCTCATCGTCGTCAGTTATCTCTGTAATTTCCACCCCCACAGCACCTTCGCCATTATTCCGCAGAATTCCCCCACCTTCCTTTTCTATGGGGATGAGTCTCTCCCGTACAGGAGGCTTGACTGACTCGCTGTGGGAGGTGGTAGTGGCAATGATGATGTCATCGGTGGGAACTCTGGCAGTGTCCAGGCTGTGGGCAAAATATTCAGGAGCTGGCTCATCGTCGTCATTCTGTTGACGGGACTGGGAGAATTGAATCTCCTGAATGACCACGTCATTATTTTCATCCCTTTCCCCAGTTACAGCTGAAGTTTCCGCTGCTTGCGGAATCGAATCTAAACCGATAGACCCAAACGAGCACATAAGTCATGGCCTAATTTGACTCCTCCGAGCAAGTCCCCCACCGGTAAAGATGTTCGTTAGTTTGCAAAAAACCTTGCTGCTGTTATGGAAAACCAACCACATACAGAGATTGATTCATTTTACTACTTGAAAAACCGCAACCTCCTACAAGAGAGTGAAAAAGCAGAGAAATTTTCCCCTATCCAAAATGCAATGTTAAAAAACTTGCAACTGGGAGTTAGTGCCTTAGCATTCACATCACACTCTCACACACACAGTCAAAACCAATCACCTTCATGGATGCGAACCAAGAGTCTCTGCGTGAGGATGGGTGACTCCGTTCGTTCCATTGATCCTGATGGGGACGAGAGCTCAGGTGAGATAGAGGGAGAGGACTCCGATGGTAAATTTAGTGAGGGAATTGTTGCTTTTGTTATCTCATTACTCTCAGATTCAGTAGTATTTTTAGCCCCCACAACCTCCCGCAAGCTCCTAATCTCAACACTCTCACGCCCATTTTCACTCGTGCGCACAAGCAATTTGATTTCCGCATGAATCGGACTTGCTTTCCCCTCCCCATCCAGCTCATTAGGATCGTATAATGTGGGACTTTTATTACTTTGACTGATTATCTGCTGCTCGAAGCTTGGGGAGCCCACTGGTGACCGCAATGGTGGTGGTGAGGATGGGGAAGTGGAAACAGGCGATGCTGCTGACACCGCAGTTGGTTCTGTAGGCTTCACCTGGTCACCTGGTGATGACAAGGGTTTTACAATTTCCTCGGGGGCTTGTTCTACTGGAATCGATGACAACTTGGTCTGATCTATAGGTTTGTCGGCTGACGCGGACGGCGCCACGATTGCCTCTACTGTTTCCTTCAGTTCTGCTATCTTTTCTGTTGGTTTAGATGACGCTACAGTCGTTCCCACAATCGCAGCAAAGGGTGAATTAGTTGAGTCTACAGCAGCCTTCCCTGCTTGTAGCACCGCAGCCTGAGGCTCATCTGCAATATCTGAAGGTCCCTCGGATGACAAAACCACTTCAGTAATCTCTAGAATTTTCTCTGGTGTGGCCACCGAAGATGTCACCACAGTTGTCGTCGTGGTTTCTACAAGTTTCTCAGGAGACTCAGGTGAAGATATTGTTGTCTTTACAATGGTTTCAATACGCTTTTCTGGCTGATCGGGGGATGATGTGACTACAGTTGTTGTCGTGACATTCTCTTTAACAAGCGGAATATTCTCTTTGTCCTCCTCCTCATGTTCTCCTCCGACTTTCACTCTGTCCTGTCCTCCTTCAATTTTCCCCTCCGGAAGTCTCCCCTCTTTGTTACGACAAGGATTACATTTTAAATGTAATAATTACATTAACAATAAAAAAGATATCCCGAGGCCATTTTCGAGATAGATTAGTTTGGGGGGGAAGTTAATGAATAATGATGTCATGCTGCACTTATGAATGATGATCATGCTGAGCAACAGAACAAGCTTTGACACCCACGCATACACACGCTTACACAGACAAACACTGTACACAGATTTTGAATGTTAATGAACCCGCAGTTACCCGACTAAAGCTGCCGTATAAGTTAAGAAGCGTCTATAGAATTAGTTTTACAAAGCCACTAAGAACAAAGATCCTGGTTAATCCCGGCATGTGTAAGTCACATAGAGCAGTAATTACGTACACACTAATGAAGTTAATCAATTGGTCGTAAGCGAGATCCTCTAGCTGTAGTCATGGTGAGTACTTTTTTTAGTGGTAAGTGTAATGGTGTAGAGAGTGAAACTATCTCTATTATTGTTGTGAATTAAAACGAGAACTAAAGGGAACATAATAGAGAACATAAAGGAGCTTGAAATGAGACAAAGAATTAATGCAGTTAGTTTGGAGATCGAGAGGAACGATCATGATTATTGTATTTGTTTGCCACATAGTAGTGAGTTGAGAATAGAAAGCAACGGTGGATTGGTCATAAGATCAAAGCTTACCTGACTGGTACTCGGATGCTTCAGCTTCAATTTGTGCTTGGATGCTATCCCGCTCTGTAAATCACAATAAGGAAAAGGGTTCTACTTAATATCCAATACAAGGGGTATGATACATCATTATTTATATTCAAGTGTCATGAAAGTGCCCGACACTACTTGGATGATCACCTAATATTGCACACCTAACTACAGCCAAAAGTTCAAGTTAATAATTAATTTCAATCTGCGGATATGACCGTATGCTGGATGAGACGATGCCACGAATAAACAAGACGCTTGTATCCTCAATCACACGCACACACATTGAAGGTTCCTGAAAATGTAACTTCAAAATGATAATATAACTCATGGGTCATATGGGTAATCAAAATTACTAAAAACTTAATGAAAATAAATGATGAATAACGAGCAAAAAAACCTCTATTTTTCCTATGTTTCTTCTTTGCACGTCGTCTTGCAATCCCTCCTGCACCCCCAGATGCAGCCCCATTCGTTCCGGAGATATCAGGACTGCCTGGACTGATGACAATTTTGACTTGATCACAATCCCCATCGTTGTTATCACTTTTACTGTATTGACACGACCCGAGCTTTTTATTGAGAACACATCTTGGTTCCCGGGACTTTGTTGACGCTACTATGGATGGAACCGGTTGAAAATCCTCAAGGTTTTCCACGTCAGTCAGTTCCCCTTCATCTTGATCCATCAAAGCCAAGCTGTCCTTCCTTACACTGTGGTCAATCTCCGTCTCCGATTCTTGCACATTAGTATTTCCCTGCAATGACTCCATTATCTGGTCAATAATCTTCTCTTCCTCCATAGTATAAACTGTTGCGGTAGGATTGACACCAGTGGGCGTCTCATATTCTGTCATGGTCATTTCTTCCACATCCGTTCCTGCAGCCGCTTCATTCACATGTTCCTCGTCGGATTCCACCAGCAGAGTGTTCTTTGCCTGGTACAGAACAAGTCGCGGGGGCATGCGTCGTGAGTCCACACTTTCACAGTGAATTTCATCGTCGTCCGTCAACTCTTCGTCGAGGTCTTTGTCAAAGGATTGTTCCTTGTAAACAACTTCAGTGGAAGCGGCCGAGGAAGTCTCTTGGAAAATTCTTTCTGCCGCGTCTGCGGATGCTTTGTCTAGAGCAATCGACCTGCGGATTTGATCTGGATCGGGGGTTTCCTCTTCGCCGGAATCTTGGACGTCTTCGTAGTCAGTTAGTTCGCCTGCATCAACGTCATCGATGCCCAAAGTCATCGAAATCCGTCCTTCAACGTCGGCCATCCCACTCAAGTCTTCGTCGTCCGTAATGTCTTCATACAGACGCTCACCACCTGCGTCCGAGGGAGTCACGGATCTTCGATGAGGCTGGCGCAAGAACCCACTCACCCCCTCCAAGCTTCCTTTTCTGGATGTACCTGCAGCAGCGCCATCTATGGACTCTTCGTCTGTTGCTGGATCCACCACAAACTCAGGCGTGCTGCCCCTTGAGCTCCGACTGCCTTTCCGTGAAGGCACAGTAAGTTGATTGCTCCCCTCAACCCTCAATATGTCTTCGGGATGCTCCAAATCCTCCACATCAGTCAGTGCATCCTCATGCTCGTCCTCTTCTGGTACTGTTTCCACATCCTTTTCTTTCATTGAGACCGTAATGACTTCACTGCCGTCATCATCGACGGGAAATTCAAAGATGAAAGGTCCGATGGGGCCCGTGCCAACGTCAATAATGTCAATCTGGATATCCTCGTCATCACCTTCAACCTCTTCCACATCAGTGAGGACTTCTTCATACGCCGGTGGGTTCAATCCCGGTGCTGATCTTGTAACTTGACTTACAAGCATCTTCTCCCCCATGTTACCTTCCACGCTGATCTCCCCTTCGGCCTCATTCTGGTAGGACTCAAGTAGCCTAGCCACTTGCTCCTCGGACAACGGGGTGTTTGCCTCCTCCTCTTCTTCCTCATTTTCTGTTGTGACTACTTCAGTGTCAGTGTGAACTTCGTCGGTTGTGACCTCGGGGACACTATTTCCTGATACAGCTCCTGGATTGGCCCCTGGTACGTGGAGCGTGTTGGAAAAGGGGGCTTGGTGCTGACTGCCCAGACTTCCTTGCTCGTCCATGTCTTCGATGTCTGTGAGGATACCATGGGGATCGTCGATGGTGACGGGGGATTCAGGTCGGGCCATTGGGGCTTCTTCCGCGTCATCGTGGCTCCGACTCAGGCAGCCAGAAACCATTTTCTCTTCGATTCTCATGTTAATTTATGGATTAATTTTCTGGAGAGATAACATAAAGATTAGCATTGGGTTCAAATAATAATTAAAATAATTTGTTCAATAATTCAAACGGGTTAAAAAAAACAAAGGGACGTTGGGTTGTAGGGACCTCAAACAGAAGTATCATCGGATTGCTGAAAGTGAACTAATAATTTCAGTTGGAGAAACTCCACAGAGACTGTGATTGGATGAGAATAAAGGGAACGGGTTTAAAGGTGTTGAAAATTGCCAGAGAAAGATCGCGGGCTCTCGACTCATAAGAGAGACACATCGACAAACATAATGAAATGTAAGCCAGCCAACATAGTAAAATGTATGTCCGCTGCTGTCCATATTTTCACATCCCATTGTTGTTGTTGTTGTTACCATTGCCATACCCTGCACAGTGCAGACCCAATAATACTGACTTTACCACCTTAGCAACCATACACACATCCACCCCCTAACATCCCTGGAGGTGACAAAGGAAAACACAACTACAGTGTCACTCTAATGTGTGCGTCTGTTCAACTAAACATGAGGGAGGATGAATTTACCTTTGACGGAGAAATTGAATGCGATGAAGGGTGAGAGGCTTTCAGTGACAGTGGGGTACTGGAACTGTCCCGGTGCTTCGCGGATCGGAGGTGACAGCCGGGTCACTTGTAACTCGGTCGACTCTGACGTTTGAGAGTCACTCATGGAGATTGGGGAGGAAGCACAGGAGGAGCGAGACTGGGCTTCGGAACCCGAGGCAGAAACTGAGAGTGGTACTGACCCCCCTGCCCCACCCCTCGACTGTTCACCCCCACCACCGCCTGAACTAGAGCTACTCCTACTAGATTTCACGCTCCCCACAGAACTACTACCCCCACCTGACTCACCCTCTGATTTCTTACTGCTACGAGTAGATGAGGACTTTGTCGACGAAGCGTCTGAGGCGGTGCGAGAGGAGCGACTACCCCCTCCGCCAGCAGAATCAATCGACACACTTTGACTTATCGCCGAAGAGCGACTGGGTGAGCTCGTGCTTGTCGCAGAGGGTATTCTACTTCGAGCTGGTGTCGTCGTGGAAGTTCCACTAGAGGTCGCCACGGAGGTCGGAGGGGACACACGTGCGGTCATGTAAGAGCTTGAGGATGAGGACTTTTTAGCCGGAGACTCATGCTCCTCTGGAGAAAATTTCCCTTTTGGAGACCCTTGAGTGGATGAGGAATAGCGAGCTGAGCCCGCAGATGTTGCTGGAGATGGTGGGCCGGTGAGAAGGAAGTCTTGAGTTGATGCAGACACGTCCATGCTTCCGGTTCTTGTGGAGGATTGGGCTCGTTTGCCGGAGCCGGACGATGAACCCACCCCTGAGCCTGCAGGAGAGACTGAGGCTGAGGATCGTTGTGACTCAAGAATGTGACTGTGTAATGGTGAGGAGGCTAAGTAAATGCTCCGTGCATCAGCATAAGGATCTCCATGCTCTGAATGCTGATGAAACTGCAGCTGCTGCTGCGAGAATACAAAGTCAAGCGTCTTGACGAACACTTCGGATGTAATTATAGCTGCAGGCGCGGACTGAGGTCTAGGAATGACTGGGTACTGAATCTGATACTCTAAGTCAGGCATAGAATATACAGACCGGTGTTTCTTGCCCATGAGTTTAGTGGGGCCGAAGGGCTTCTTCGGTGTGGTTTTTGCACTTCCGGCTGACTCCAAGCCGGGCTCACTAACTCTACGAAGTGGCTCGGATGACAGTTCTTGGTCGTCATCGTCATCATCATCTTCTTCTTCATCAGTATCTAATCCGATGGTGACTTGCTTCTTCACTTCGTGCTCTACTCTTCTGGTCTCACAGCTCCCATCAGACACATCGGCGGGGATGTGTTGTGGAACTTGACTGACCTCTTGTGGGGCAAATGTCATTTCCGGTTCAGATTTTCCGCTGCTACTAATTTCTGCTAATTTGGCACTTTCTACCATTTGAGATGTTGCTACGCGCTCTGCAGTTGTCAAGCTTGCAGCCTGCTGAGTCTCATGGATCTCTTTGCTTGTGTCAATTTCTTTGGAATCCACATTACGGGATTCTTTGCTTGCTTTGTCTGCTTGAGATGACTTGCGCTCAAGTTGAGGCGAGAAGCGACGAGTTTCTGTTGGTTGTTTTGTTTCATATGACACTTTAATTTCATGCACCAGTTCCTCTTCCTTTGTCACAAAGGATTCTTCGCCCGTTGGAGTACGAACGGGAGTGACAACCTTGAATTTCGTCGTAGTCGGGGGTGAGGACGGGCGAGATGATGTAGATTTCTCGGGAGACTTTTCAGGTTCTTTGAATTTCAAGCTCTTTTTTGGAGTCTCTGTTCCTTGGATTTTGACAGGTAATTCTCCCTCACTAGTGACTTTGTCATTTTCAATCGACTTCATTTCAGTTTGAATATCTCCAGATTTTTTAGTCGTTTCTCCAGCCTTCGGGGCAATACTTTGTTCTGCCGTCACCGCGGAGCTTTCTCCAGCTATTTTTTCTGAATTTGTTCCAGTATCACTTTCAAGCCTTTCTCCAGATTTCTCCAGTATTTCATCCGCTCTTTCGCTAGATTTAATTCCTGTAGTTCGTGTTGGGGACGTTCCTTCTATTTCTTGCTCAGTGACGGCGATATATTCATTGGACTCGGCTCCAGTCAAATCAGCCTTTCCACTCCCCGAGCCAGAAGATGGCGAGTCATCTCGTGTTAATCTTTTCGGGCTGTGTGTATCGGAAATTTTATCCTCCTCAATGACAGTCTCCAATTTATCATCATCCACATCCAACAAGCCCAACATTGCCTTTAATACTGGCGTCATGGCTTGGTCTGTGGGTGTTGGGGTCAAATCTGGTCGTAGCATTTTAACTTCTCGCTTCAACTGGGAAGCTGCCTCTCGTGCCTCCTCAACCAACTTATCCACGTCGCTTATGAGCGGACCCGGCTTCTTTCTTTCGCATTTAGGCGACTTGGTCTCCGTCTCTACAGGCTTGACACCCTCCGTTTTTTCAACTGGTTTCAGCTCAGCAGAGGTCGCTCGAGGAGTTGACTTTGGATCTTCTGACAATTGACTCTGCATGCTCTCACTCAAGTTCTCAATGACTGTGACGACAGAACTGGAGGAGCTGAAGGACAAAGCACCCTCTACGCTTGATAGGATTGTGTCCACAGAGTCAGTCTTACGAATTTTTTCTGCTTCAGTATTCAATGCGGATGCTGCTGATGATTTATCCGGTGAAGGTGCTGCTTGTGCTTGAAGACCTCCAAGATCAGCAGCTGTAAGCTCATCTACATCTTCGATGCTTTCGATTGTTTCAAATGCAAACGTAGTTGCCATGCTTTTAGCCTTTTGAATCTCAACTCCAGTTGGTTTATCAGTGAACTGCTGCTCCATTGATTTCAATGTGGACTGTAAGGATTGTTTGGGAGCGTGAGTTGATGTCTTGGTCACAACCTCAACCACAACCTTTGATTCTGCTGAGTCCGCGGTGTCCCCCATGGCTGAGCTTTCACGGTCTGGGGAGACGTGTGGACTGCCGCCTTTGGCAGGGAAAAATTCGTCCAGTCCAAGACTTGCTGTGACGGCGGATGAAGAGTCAGTGCCAGGACTCCGGCTTTTTGCCGAAGAATATTCTGTCATTACTGGACTTTGAAATGCGGAGGTCACACCGCCTAGAGCTGGGCTGCTGCTTTTGGACTGAGGTGTGCCAATTGTTGGTGTCGACGTGACTGGGCTGCCGAAACTTTGTAGACTTTCGACAGCAGTTATTAATTCCTCGGCAGTGGGTGCGACCTTTTTGTCGTCTTCCTTCTTTTCAGCAATGTGAGGGAGCGAGAGGCTGCGGTCGGATTCAGGAGTACTTGCTTTTGAACTGACTGAGGACCTCTGACTCGCTCTGCGGGCCGTGAAAGGCCGTTCTGACCCGGCTGTTGGGCTCAAAGGCGAGGACAGGTGACGTCCAAATTTGTCTCCTGGTGGTGACTTGATCGGCACAGGTATTCGTGATTCTTTCGGCGTGGCAGGAGATTTTACTCGCTCACTCCCGCTGTCCGGTGACTGGCATTTCGGTGAAAAACGAGCTCGGCTGCTTGCTGGTCTGTCCGGCGATCCAGGTTTGGAATCTTTAGGAGATTTCACGTCGGACTTAATTGGGAGCGGAATTTTGGATTCAAGACGAAGAGGCTCAGGCTTTGATTTTGGTGATATTGACCGCACCATTTCGGTGAGAATTTCTGTAGATTTTTTAGTTATTTCTTGCTCAAGAGACTTTGTCAGTTCGGGTTTTGCATCGGATTCAAGGATTTCCTCGGTTTTCTTTTCCGTTTGAGCTGCCTCTGTGGCCGCGATAAGCGCTTGGAGCTCGCCTTCAATTTCAGTTGCCTTTTGCTCGATTGACGAAACTTTTCCATCACCCTCACCTAGGGACTGGAAGCCATGTGTCATTTTATCGTCATCCGGCGTATGGACTGTGAGGACCGTTGGCACAATGACATCCTCGTTCACCCCAAGGGACTTGTCAGGCTCTTCAGCAGGTTTCTGTGGTTTTGATTTTGCCCTGCGTGCTTCATCCTCATCAATATCGTCAAGAATTTTAGACAAAGCTTGCGTTTTCGCTTCCCCTGTCAAGCAAGAGACCTCTGGCGTGTCAGGAAAGATGTCTTTGTCTATGAGGACGTAGGAGCGTGTTGCACTGCAACTTTCCTCCACTTCGCACTTCTTCACAGGTTCCACTACATGCTTCAATGGCTCTCCAGATACTTCAGAGAAAGCCAGAAGCTCTTCTTCCAAGGATGACACAACATCCTCAATGGGCCTTTGTTCAAATACACGCTCCTTTTTCACGTGTTTAAGGTATGAATATTCGGTCTTGGCTGCGGACGATGCTGATATGACTTGCTCAGTGCCATCCTGTGGTTTTGATTGAGGAATGCTACCTCTTTTCACTTCAAGATCCGCTTCAAAAAATTCAGGTGGTAAGCTCTGTTCCATGATACCACGCTCGTCTAATCTTCCAGACATTATGAGGGATTCAAGTTCCTCAAAATCATCTATTGTATCCTCGAATGAGGCTGATTGTGTCAGGGATAGTGGCCCAAATGTTTCTGAGGCGGAGGCTGTTGAGGTGACGAGAGAATCGTCTTTGGCAACAGCAAGCTCGGGTACTCCTCTCATTGTTGTTACTGTGACCGTTTCCGTGGTGACAGTCGTCTCAACTATTCCTGAAGCTTTCTCTTCTGGTTGCTTGCTTGCGATTTTCTCCGCCTTTCTTTCTTCTTGAGGCACAGACGGAGCACCAGCGGCCTTGCTTGTTTTTTCGATAGACTCTTCAAGCGTCACAGGTTTCTGTTCTTCAACAACTTCTGTAACTTTTGTCACAGTTACTGTTTCCATGACTTGGGATTTCTCTGGGAGAGGTGGCACTGCTTCTTTTGTCTCCATTTTCTTAGTAGTTAGTCCTTCCGTTAATGTGGAAGTTATTTTTGTGACTTTCTCCTGTGCTGAGGGCTTTGGATCTTTAGCAGTCGCCAGTAAATGCTCAAGTAGCGGAAGCTCTGATCGCGTTGTTGTTGTAGTGACGGTTTTGACAACTGTTTGAACCTCAGAGGGCGTGGATGAATGGACTATTGGTTGATCTTCAGAACACTTCGGTTCAGAAGCCACGATCGTCTCTGTCTCGCATTTTCCTGTTGTTTCTGATGGTTTTGTTTGCATTTCTGTAGATCCATCAGCTTTTTCTTGGACCTTAGAAGCTTTTTCTGCAAGTTGGGCTTCCTCCGTCGCTTCTGTTTTCAACGTACTGTCGATCTTCTCCGTCACAGTATCAGCGTGGGTAGATTCATGGGGAGACTGGGGATAAGTGCCAGTGAAAGCAGCAACTGTAACGGCAGCTACGCCTGTTATGACTGAGCTGATCTTTTTGCTTAGTCCAGCATCAACTGCGGACTCATCTGCTGTTTTACTTTCAACTTGTGTGAGTTGCTTGGAAACGATTGCAGGCGCCTTTCCATCTTTCTCAAGCTCAGATTTCTCCATCAATTTCATATCACTATTTGGTGGGGCTACCGAAGCCGTAGACTTGTCATCTGATTTGGCAGTAGAGGACATGAGAGGCTGAGTTGACTGTTGTGTGAGGCCCGTCAGAAGTTTTGCAGCAGATTCAATATTTTCCTCCACGTGACTTTCTGCGGACTCAGCTTTGTATACAATAGACTTTGCCGTATTTTCCGTTGTAGTCTCTTTTGCTTTTGCAACGGCGGATTTTTCAGATTCTTCAAATTTCTTGTTGATGGTTTCATCTTTTTCTGTTGTTGATTTAGATGAAGAATGAAATGATTGACTGAGTGAATCCAATTCCGTAACAATGGATGAGGCGGTGGACTCAGCTTTATTGTCATAGGATTGCACAGCGGAGGCTAATTTTTCATCAATGAAAGCCTTTGTAGCTTCAGATTTCTGTCCGACGGTCTTGTCAGCTTTATCTTTGAGGTCTTTGACTTCATCTACGAGGTCTCCAGCTTTCTGTCCGAGTTCTTTGGTATCCATTTCAGCCGATTTCATTACTGAACCTAAAGTTGTCGTTACTTGCTCCAAACTTTCTGTCAGAGAAGAAGCGATAGATTTTGTTGCGTCAGTTGTCGTCGCAATGGAAGCCGTCTCAATGGACTTTGCCGTATCTTTGGTCTCCATGGCAAGCTCCTCAATCGTTTTCGTAGCATCTTCCTTTGTTTCTTGTGTAATTTTTTCAGCTGATTTCATGGCCTCGTCCTTGACTATGCTAGCAACAAGTTCAATTGATTTGGAAGCTTCCTCAGCGGTCTCCTTGGCAAGTTGACGAGATGATTGGACAGCCTGGATTGTGGTTTTCTTTGTATCTTTGATTGTCTCCGCCACCTCTTCACCAATACTGGAGGCTTGTTGAATAGTTGAGATGATTTGATCCGACATTTTCTCGCTCTGGTTTAAACCTTCAGCAGTAATTTCTTGAGTTGTTTTTGTAATTTCTTCCACTTTCTTTTCGACTTTGTGTGTTAATATCAAAGTGGTAGATTCTTTGGCGTCTTCCATCTTCTGCATTGTTTGTTTGATTGTCTCCTCTGCGAGCTTTTCGATAGCCTCGAACTTCCCCTCGGCAGTTTCCTTCATCTCTTTAATCTTCCCCTCTGCAATTTTCTGGGCAGTCTCTACCTCCTCAGCAATTTTCTTTGACTCCTTCAGCTTCTCGTCAACGACTTGCTCGGTAGTTGTAAGTTTCTCCTCAGCAATTTTTTCAGCCTGAAGCTGAACTGCTGCTACTTCTTCCTTCATAGTGTCAATTTTACCAACTACAGTTGTGATCACTTCAGCCTTTGAATCCTTGAGTTTTTTTTCTGCAACAGTTTTCGTCTCCTCAATCTTCTCTTCAGAGAGCTTCTTCATCTCTTCCAGTTTTTCAGAGGTCATTTCGACTCGAGATGTCACTGTCTCAGTGACCTTCTCTACTTCAAGCTTAACAGCATCAACTTTGTCTTTGATAATCGACTCAGCTT
>JAQIWI010000289.1:0-41622 GCA_034698825.1 Deuterosminthurus bicinctus | reverse complement strand
AAGCAAAGTGAACTTACGGTGCAGGTGGCTTCACGAAGAGCCCATCAATTTGTCAAATTAAGCCTTGTAAATGGAATTGAATTGACACGTGTATGTGTCGGACTGTGTCGTGTACTGCGAGGACTTTATATTGATGAAAGTGCTTGAGTTTCGCTTCTGAATTTATTTAATGGAAAAGGTAAACACATGATGAAGGGATGTTCTTGAGCTTTCTTGTCTTTTCTATTCTTATAGACGTCCATGGTTGGGCTTGACTGCTTACTCAAGACAATTGAATCCTCCCAACTAACCGGAGATTTCGAGGGGTCTTTCCACTATGACCATAAACAGTGGATTGAGTCACGGATCGTAAGTATCTCAAGTTCAAGATTGAAGGTGGGAGGAGATGGTGGGATTTTGTAAATTAATTTTTGCCTGCGCACAGTATGATGAAAGGTTAAAGGTGAAGCTTAATAGATTTCGTGGAATGAATGCTTAATTTATGAGACGGTCAGTCAATGCTGTGATATTCAATGAGCTTTGCTCATGATCGGACACCACTCCCCTCCTTCCGTCTTTGAGTATTATTGCACACGTGCATGTGGATTCAACACGGATTTTTTGTTGCAGGCACTAGAGAATTTTTTATGGGTCGCGGGTGATTTGCTGGATCGACTGGATGATTGGCGTGAAGATATTACGCGAAATGACTTCGCAGAGGATGTGAGTGCGGTGAAACATGCAATTGAATTGCATGAGGAGATTAAGGAAAAAATCAATCGAGCCCCCTTCGACGATGTGGATGCCATGGGACAGGAATTACTCAAGAGGTATGCAGCGGGCTAATATGCATTGGGGTGTTGTATTGTGTTAGGGCGGGATTGACAGCGACGTGTGTAGTGAAGGATTCAAGAGAGCCGGAGGATGATAATTGGAGACCCATTGAGTTGTGGTGTCGTTAAGTCTTGTCTATACGGTCTTCTCTTTGGGTGGTGGTGAGTTTTGTGTGTGACAGTATGGGAGCAAGAATGGGAGGGTGAAGCCCATAGTGGGTTTAAAGTTTATATTGTTTTTGCATGATGATGATGACGGTGCTGATGATGCTGATGAGTATTCTGTTGAGTGTAATAATAATGATCACTTTGCTGGGTTTCTAGGTTGAGCTTTGACTCGACTGTGAATGGCTCAGGATATGACTCGGGTTATTCTGGCCGAAGCAGCTCGTCCAGCTCTGTCGTGTCCAATCCGGATATGCAAGTGAGTGAAGGGATTATTATGAGTGCTGAAACATTCCCCCCAATTAGTATTGTTATTATGAGCACATTAACAATAACGGGTTTTCTTCTCTTGTTTTTCTTTTACAGGCAAATATCCCAACGATTATGCAAATGGTAGAGCAGATACACGGTGCCAAGGAGCAGTTACTTCAACTTTGGCACGCCAAGAAAGTCAAGTTAGATCAATGCTTTCAGCTCCGACACTTTGAACAAGACTGTAAAAAGGTACATATGGTGCAAGATTGAGGAGGGTGCACATCTGAATCTCCATTTCTATAAAATGCAGAAGGGACGTTGATAATCTCTTATTGATGATGCCAGACGTGGGGAATTTTTTGAGAAAAAATAAAATTACACGACAAAAAGAATATTCCCGATGTGTCTTGTAACTGTGTATGTAGTATGATTTATTCATGAGATTTTGATTGTGGAATTGTACTGGAAATACACGTGGACTGAGTGTGAATGCATTGACTACAGCATTGCGCTCGTATGGATGGAATGAGTGTAGAAATGGAGATTGTTATGATTGTTGCAGACACGTGTGCACATTTGGGAATGTTGCTGATAATAATGATGCTATTTTTGTTGCAGATGCTGGACTGGATTCGTCATAGTCATGAAGCATTTCTTACCACTTATGTAGAAATAGGACAATCTTACCAAGTGGCCAAGAGACTCAAGGCAGACCATGAACAGTTTACTGTGAATCTCATGGTACGAGACGATTTAACACTTTGCGAGACCTTGACAGTGCTTCCAAGTTATTGTTATGGAGCTTGATAGTAAATGTGATGAGCTCGAAAGCTTTTTCCCTACGCCGGGAAATGAGAAGTCGTAGTTTTTGATGATGCTGAAAGAAAAGTTCTATTGACATAGCGATGAGCTCCTTCCTGTTAGCGTGTTGGAGAGCAGTATAAGTCGGTTGATTGCTGGATATTTATATGTGTGCCTCTTTCATGATTACAGAATGGCTGTGTCAGCATTAATCGTATATTGGCTATGGCGCAACACATGGTGGAAAATAACCACTACGCTGCTCAGCACATCCGCAACCTAGGAGGTCGGATAAATCAGGCTTGGAAGGAATTGACCTGTGCCCTTGACGAAAGAAATACTCTTCTAGCCCTGTCCGTCTCTTTTCATCAGAAGGCTGAGCAGGTTACAAGCCCATCCTCTTATTCATTAAATGGAATAATAATTAATTAATGATTCTTGTAATTAACTACCTTTTTTGTTGTTTTTTGCAGTACGCCGAGAAGATTGCCAGTTGGAGTCAAGCTTGTGATAATATGAACATTCCAAATGAGGCAACTGTTTTGGAAACCTGTATTCATCAGCATCAAACTATCTACGAGTCAATGTGCCAAGCATATACGGAGGTATGCTTTTCTTACGAGAAATACTGCAAGAAAGAAATGAGTGCTACTTCTCCTGCTACTGGCTTTTAGAGTGTCAAAACTGTCCTCAACTTCACTTTGACCTTGTCATTCATACCAACTTTCTATGAGAAAAAACCTCGCATGTCAATTTTTTGAAATTTTCTCATCCCCTATCCTAGTTGAAGAGCTATTTTGTCTGTAGACCACTCGAGGGACGCAACACCTAAGAGTTTAGTCTAGTGGCCTAACGCTTATGTGTGTCTCTGTGATCGTGTGCTTGATGTGACATTAGATATGTGTAGCTCTTGGTACTAGTATTGTATACTCTTGTTCCATTCTTCTTCTTGTTCTTCTTCTCTTCTATGACTATCAAATTCAATGCCTTAACCTTTCACTCTTGGTTTTGGACTCTTTTTCTCTTTTCTCTGCAGCCTCCTCCCACGTTCATGCCAAACTTTGAAGCGGCGGAACTCTGTCTAGCTAAAGTTTGAAGCTGATAATAATAATTACTATAACAAATTATTACAACAATTACTACGAAATGAAGTGCCTGTGCTAATTTTAAGTTTTATGTCCAATTTAGGTTCACAGTACGAGTAAGAAACTACTTTACCAATTGGATCATCTAGTTCATGTGTGTAATCAGCCTGGGATGGAGATTTTGTCTCACAAGAACTTGGTGAGTTGATGAGCTTACTTTTAGTGAGGAATTGGATGGGCTGATGGAGAGAGTGCTTGACTTTGCAGGTTGACGAGCTTGGACGATCTACGAGGAATACAGACCCTGCGGCGGACTACTCAAGTGGTGCTAAACATGTCTTGGATGTGATTCATGAGATTCTAGCTCGCCATCGGACATTAGAGCAGAAATGGACGTCTAAGAAAGTCAAGCTCCATCAACGACTTGCGCTCAAATTGTTCAAAGAGGATGTGAAGCAGGTTTGTGAAGCTTCTATGAGCTAAAGTGACATATATGGAGTGTGGTAATAGAATTTAATTTGTTTTTACAGGTACTAGACTGGTTAGAGAAGCATGGGGAGCAGTTCCTTTGCAAGAGTGTTGGTGTGGGAAGAAACCTTCAGAAAGCCTACGCCTGCCAGAAGAGTCAAGAGAATTTCGAGAAAGTTGTCCAGGTACGCTTGAGTTTTGATTACGTCTGGAATTATTTAGAAAGAAGCAACTTATTTATCATGAAGAAGAAGGCTGAGAATAAAACCAAAATATTCAGCTCTGGAGTCACTATAACATTTGGGACAATGCAATTAAGTTTTCAATGTCAAGTGCCATTTAGTTTATTTCAATGGTGATTTAATTTTTAAATGGACCGACGAAGATGAGTGAATCTCATTCTCTGGATAGAGTATTGTATACAGAGCTCAATGTTAATAAGTTAAAAAGGGTAAAATGAACGCTGATAAAACAAGGTTAAGCCCTCGTCACGTGTTTTCATGTCATTTCCAATAGGAGACTCTAGTGCTCGTTCCAGTGTAAACAAATTAATCAGGCCTGTCTCTCCAGCGTGTTCAAAAGGCTCGAGTTTCGTCACCGGACTGTCTGCTGATTTTCTGCGTCAGCTTGAATCGTATTTCACCAAGACGTCGTGTCTCATTTGTGTCTTATGGCACATGATCATTGGGTTTTAACCGCAGACAATCCGGCTCCTGTTTGCTACTTAACTTCCCTGGCCAGTTTCACAATGACTGCCAGCTTGATTTAACATCAAGTACCAGCGTGCGTCGTAAGACTGTGAGGTTACAGAAGGCGAACATTAGAATGGAGATTTGAATTGCCAGAGGAAGGAGAGCAAGGTGCCTATGAGAGCAGTCGTGACTTGATGTCGATTGTGTGGATAATAATAATATGGTAATGATGATTTGGGGAATTTAACAATGCTCTCCATACCCTTGGCTCACATTTCCCATCGATTATTAATCTTCGTGCACCACAAATCATTTCCCACTGAGCCCGATGTGTCAATCAAATTATTGTTTCTTAAAATATCAAATTGTCTACAAAATGGAGCTTAAGTGCTGACGCTCGCTGCTGTGGTGCTACCGCCTTTAGCAATCTTTGACTTGACAGCTCAGAGGAGCAAAGTCGTGAGTTTCAGAGGATTCTGCAGCTGGTTTTTTTTTAACTTAAAGCAAAAGGCTTCAAGTCATTGGACTATGATTTGTAGGGTCACTCACTACTTGGCCGATCTTGGAGGTTCCCCTGTTGAGAGTCCTTTGCAAAAATGCAAGTATAAATTTAGACCAGAGAGTCATTAAATCTTCTTGATGGATTATATAGCTGAGCACACTCAATGTTATTATTCACAAGGATCCCCCTGGAAGTTCGGAGCGAGCCTTGAGCTTGCCATATGTGCGAACTTTATGACTCCCTACCCCACACTCTTGTTTGCTTCTCATGAGGGCGTACAGAGGCCCACCAGTCTGTTTTCCCTTCTCACACATGAATGAGTTTATTGTTTGATCTTGACCCTGGATGCTTCTGCGTGTGTTTTATAATAGTCCCAAAAGTCAGACAGATATTCATATTCTCCCCCTCGTCTCATTGGGCACTGGAGGATTAGAAGATGGGGAAGCCCTTAAAAAAACAATCTTGTGTGTAACATTGAGAATATGGGGGATCATCTGAGCAAAGCTTGACTGGAGGGGAAGGTCTGAAAGATTGGATAGGTTAGGGCAACAGGGCTCTCTTTAACTCTCTTCAGCACTCCATTATTTGTTTATGTTTGTTGATATTAAAAAGATTTACTGCCTATTTGCACTGGGGATTTTGTGGGGCGGTTGGACGCAAACCTCTGTCAGGTCTCCTCTGAATATTTTATGTGAGAAAAACTTGAAGATATTGTGTGAGGGCTCTTCTATATAATGTCCCTCATGTCGCTAAAATGGACACAATGACAGGGTGTAATTAAATATGGATTTGACCATAGTGGTGATTTATGCTGGCAAATCCCCTGCTGTTGGCCTTGAAATTCTTTGGCTTGAATTCCATGTTAACTTGATAATTATTACATTCACAAGTTATATGTTAAAAGACAATGAAATGACCGGGCGGAGGGCGCAGTTTTGTGGGAAGGTCGAGAATAATGCGTCTTGTGGAGTGAGTGGCACGTCAAAAAAGTTGGAGTGATGTGGGGGCACACATAAAGCACGTTGTCTGGGTTAGTGTGAGTGATGACATGGGCCCGTGTCTTTCAGCATGTTTTTATCTTCTTTCTATTATATATTACGTGTGAGGGATCCTATGGCTATTGGGGTGATTAAGATGATGAGACTATGAGCTGGTGAGATTCTTTGTTGCATCTATTAAGATTGTTGTCTGTATATATGTAATGAAGACTGAAGGGAGAATGGGGTGACTTGTTGTAGTATTAGCAGAAAAAGTTCCATGGAAATATCCCGAGCTTAGTGGGCTGAGAAAAATATGCTCTATGTGAATGGAGGAGCTGGATGGTTTTGTGCGTGTGTATTTATAAAAGGGATCGGATTGAGCCAAAAGTCTGGAAAGATGAGGGTGAGTTGGTGCGAGTGTTTCATGGAGCATGAGACTCAGCGTGAGGAGTTTGAGGGAAAAGATGAGCTAGACAAAAGCTTAATGGTTGCTTAAGCGCGTATGTAGTACTATAATATGTGTTATGTGTTATATCCAGATGGAGAATGTGGGCTCATTTGACTTTTCTCTGTATCCTTTCAGAACACATACACGAACACAGAGAAGCTGTTAATCGCTGCGGAAGAGCTGGCTCGAACGGGGGAGTGCAACGCGGATGAAATTTATGCGGTGGCACATGATCTTGACTCTGTGGTCCGGAACTTTGCGGCTCGTGTGCAACAGAGAAGGCGACTTGTGGACTCGGCTGTGAGATTCTACACGCAGGAGAAGCAGGTAACGTATACAGAGTCTCTACTACACGGATAGGATAATCAACTTTCTCTAGAGTGATCAGCTGTCGATTGTCTACAACAGACTCCAGTCCCGTAATCAAATTGTCACTTTTCTGTCTGTGTCGGAGGAAATAAGGAATTGACTGTATTGCCTCCAGTATAATGTGAGTGTGTATGTGAAACTACGTGAGTGAGTGCAATTATTATTCCTTTTACAGAGTGAGAGAGAGAGATCCGCGGCGTCATTATTATCTCTTGTGAAGGCTTTTTTTCTTATCCCTGTGGATTTTGGCAGACGTGTTATATGGATGGATGAGGAATGCTATGGGGCTTGTTGAGAAAAGAGAATAGGCAGCGGGATTTGTTTGAGTGCAGATCGTCTGACTGCATAAAGTTTGATCAACTTGTTTGTTATTTAAGAGGACTGTGGAAAGTGGAAGTGAATGTGAGGAAACGGAACGGAAGGAAGTGAGTGAGCTGAATAATTGAATTTCTTCTATGATGTAAAGTGATCATGTGTGTGATTATGTATGCATTGGACGTGGTCTGGGGGAGTGAGTCAATATTATTATTATGTGAAATTATTATTATTGCTCTTCGTTTAGCATTAATAATGGACATAAGACTGATGGTCACGCTAAATGGCTATTAAAGTACGGCATGGTTGGATCAAGTTGAGCGTGTTTGTTGTATGTGTGTGTGTGTGTGTGTGTGTGTGTGTGTTGTGATTATAATGAAGGAGCCGGTTCTGGGCTTTTCACATTCAAATCATATGGCCTGCATGAACCTTTTCCCCTCGATTAAATGCATGAAACCAGTTAGGAGCAATTCCGTTGGAACAATATGTAGAATGTGGCCATTTAGAATAATAAAAATAATAACTGACCGGGCTGTACTATGCGTGCTTTTCCATTATTGTTGCATTCCTGTATTTCACTAGTGTGTAGATATTTTTTAGGCGCGTGTGTGAGTGAGCGTCTCTGTGTGTGTGCAGATGGGATCAGAGTAAATGGATGAGATGCTGTTCCGCCTGGCTGCTGTATGACGACGACGATGATGATGAGAAAGTTTTGGACTAAAGATCCGCATAGATTTTGTCACGAGATAACTGCTCTCACACAGCCCTTCCTTCCTCATTCATCCTCCTTTGCTATAGGCTCTATATGCCCGCCCGTAAATCATTCCACTTCTGGACAGAATCAAAAGGAACGTGAAGGGCTATGGAGAATCCGCTTAAATTGCCTCCTTGTCCGAAGACAAATAGGCGCGAGCTGTGGGGATGAATCTCTTTAAATTAATCATGTGAAACCTCGGAGATTCTGAATGGATGGATCCAGCAATAAGTTGGCTACACATGAATCCTCATTACTGCTCTGCAGGGGACTCTCCATACAGCGTGTCATGTACATATGTGTGAGCTATTATCTCCACAGCTTGTTTGGGTAATTCAGTGGGAAGAATATTTTGCAAGGGGATCATATGAGAGGGCTTGATAAAATGTTGTTCGTGTATAACAAGTGGAACGTGTAGGAATTAAATGTGTGAGCAATTATTTGTGAGATGGTTGAATGACGGACTAAATGGGAGCGTGTGTATGTGTTTGTGTCACATGGTAACAATAATTTAGCCTTTATTTGGTTGAGGAGCAAAAGGATCTGTTGAGCTTTTCAATGGCTCTCTTGCATGTGCAAGGATTTGACGCAGAGACTTTGTGCATTAATGATGATGATGACGATGACAGGCTTGAGATTGGAAGGTTGACAGACAGTCTTCTCCTGTTACTCTTGACTTCTTCCGAGTTTTCATCGTCTTCAGTGTCATTCTGTCACCTTTTTTCACACTTGCAGAGCATGTTACTATTAACTTTTGTGTTTCTTTGTGCGAGCGTGCGTTTGTCCGTATGTGTGTGGAAAGTTCATGTATGCATGGATTCGTTTTGTATGTTTTAAAATGTGTGGATGCAATTGTGTGTGCGTTATGAACGTGGGCGCTCTGGAGCATGTCAGGAAGTTATGGAAGGGAAGCATAAAGAGGAATTCAATTTCAAGGATTAAACAAGCTGCTCGTATTCGTATATAATTCATAGCCGTTTGTGCAGTTGTGATACACGATCTGGTCCCACTGCTTCTGTTGTTGTTTTTTTCCACTTTTGCCTTTTTCTCACGGCAGCTGAGTAAACATGCTGACGATGGTGAAAATCACTTTGTTAGTTTCACTCCTGAGCACATGTTAATTGGCGATTAATAATTAAGAGTTCTCGCCTTGCTGTCTGAAGAAGGCGGATGCCGTTAGACTGTCATCATCATCCCGTTGGATTATGTGGGAAAAGGCTGTATATAATGTAACTCTGACTGTGTGATGACATGAGGATGAAGAACAACGTGACGTGGAGTTTTATGAGGATTTCGTGCGGGGAGTTGTGAATGAGCTGTGGGAGACATCATTGGTGTCACTGTGACATTATGCCACACACGTACGTATACGTACAAATACACAGAGCGGTCATATTTTTGTGCTCGCTCACACAATCCCGGCACATATTTAGTAGAATATACAAGGGAGACATCCATGCAGGGAAAAATATGCAGCAGGAGGGCATGAAATGTGACTGGGAGTTCGGGCTTTAATGGCCGAACAAATGAGGCAGTGATGCGGGAAAGGACTTGTCTCTCCTCACCATTTTATATGACAGCGTGTTTGCATTTAAATCCCTAATCAGTCACTTGTTGTTGGGATTACGGGACTGATGACTGCAGGTTGGGGATTTAAAGCCGTCGGATCGTACTCCATATATGACGCACACTGCGGTAATAGTGAGACTTGTGGTACAAGCTAGTTTATAGCTCGGATCATTTCCAACTGCGGAAGATAAATTGTGGCGGAGGATAATATGTGAATGAATTGGAAAAGTTTGTACTTGCTCATGTTGTATCGATGCGGCTACATTTGTGATTAAGATTCGCTGAAATGGTAGTGCTATACTCAAGTGCATTTTTCAAAAATGCTATTTTCGCTGGGTTCTGACGCATGTATATATAATTGGTCGTGAAATTGAACTTGAAACTGACTAGAGAACTCACACGGTTGTCTGCCGGTTTTTTTACTTGAACAAGCAAGTAAGGCGCTAAAGCCTATGTAATTTTTAAGGGTGTTGAAGAAAAGAGAGGATATTGAGATTGACAATGAGTAAGAGGAGATTAAGAGGATTTGGTGCGTGTGCTTGGGCTTGGATGTGTGTGTTTAAAAAATTGGAGAAATTATAACGGGAAGGAAGTATGTAGCGGTAAAGTGTAGCAGGAGATGACAGGGAGCTGACAAATAATGCTAATAATATTAATGATGGGAATCTGCGGCTGTGGATCGTATGATGGTATACAGTAGTGCACTTTTTGTGCCCTTAATTGCTTAACGTGCTGCCGTTGTTGTTATTGTTGTTGTTCCTGGCTGTTATGATTGTTGAAAAGGGATAAGATGACGGTTTGGATATGATCGTGTGGAGGTAATTCCTTTTGCACGCATGTGTTTGTCAGGGGATTTTAAGTGCCTTTAATGGCTGGGATGGATAGTGATGCCTTGGGCTGATTATTCCGGCGAGGGTGCTTTTTATGTCATCACTTAATTAGCTGGACGTCGGACTATTTTCTTCGTGCGACATGTGCGAGAGGTGGAGAGGGGAAATTGTGAGCCGAAGAATCTTATGGGAGTTTGGCATGTGGACGAGGAGGGATTATTTGCCTTGTTTGCTTTACAGGAAGCCGGAATAATTTTAGATTGGGGAGGGTGTGTAGTATGTATAAGGAAGGAATGTATAAAGATCTTTTTCCAGCTTCTATTTACGATCTCAAGTGACATTGTGCAGGGGTCTTATGCGGCTGTAATGCCCCTGTATTTTCGTCTGATCTTATATGTGTGGATTGGCTATGTGTATGTAATTCTCACATTGTGGTGTGCGTGGATTTCTTATGGGTGCGTGTGCGTATGCGTGAATGTATGGAATTGTGTGTGGAGAGGAGATCCCTGACCGATAGTGGAATCCCATTACGATGGAAGCAGGAGGAGTCGGTGGGGTTTTTATGACTGGATCATTAACTTGATGAATGCTACTGCCATTGAATGTGTGTGTAGTATGGACGGGATGAGACAGGGATAATGATATCAGTCAACTGGGATGTGAGAAGCCTGTACTTTTCTTCATCGTATTTCTCTTATGGTGCGGTGCGGTGCGGGTGGATGGATATCCATCAATAATTTGGTCCGCGTCAATCCACCATGTCATGTTTAATTCAGGAATAAGCGAGGGTGAGATGCAGAGAGCATGTAAGGATATTGGAATTGTTGACAGGCAAAGGGACTGACTGACTGAGTATAAAAATATATCTTGGTTGTGTATTCTGTGTATTATTATTTCTCACCACAGTCCACTCCTACTACCCGGTGGCATCTTTTATGTCTTGTTCAGTAGAAGGAAAGGAGAGGGACGAAGAAGAGAAACATTGTCACTCTGGCCCTTTTAGTACTACAGTCATCTTATCCACTTGCCGTCTCCCCTCGAGTCTTGAGTGTCTGTACATTTGTACATGTGATTACTGTAGCAGGGGAATAGGCTACCATAAAAGCTCACTGTGTGATGTTAGCGTGTGGGTACATGTGTGCGTGTGTGTGGTTGAGAGAATGTGCGTTTGTGTGAGGCAGAGTACACGAATATGTTTGTTTGGTGGGTATAAAGATACGTAGATGACATTGGTCGGACTGTGAACATGACTTTTGCTATCACATTCCAATTCGTTGCACCCAATATCCGCTCACTGTTATGACTGCCGTCGTTCCGATGAACATGATCGGGTCAGGATGGGATGATTTGCAAAGCCCCGCATGAGTCATTGGGCTGAATTTGGAGCGGAGCCAGGACGGAGTTAGAAGGGACGTTTTTCTTCAAACTCTTTTATATCGCTTACTCGTTCCCTGCTTCTCGGGGCTGTAGTAGTAGACAATGGACATTATACGGGAAATATGACATAAGTATGATGACGACTCATCCACCATTCCATTATTGCGGTCGATAATAAAATAATCATCTTTGAAAGTATAATAGTTGAAGACACGAGAAGTAAATGGCTGGACTCATGGGACGACTTTCGGGGTTTTTTGGATAGAAAAAAATACATATATATATCACTTTATGTCGTGTAATAATCAATGGTTCACATCCGCTCATACAAGCAAAGAGTTGAGAGATGTAAAGGAGAGCGTGTGTGTGTGTGGTGTATTTATGGAGCCGAAAAATTGAGGAGAAAAAAATGCATGAAATCCTCTTAATAGAAAGAGGAGCATGGTGGGGAATTTATTAAATGTCAAGCGGTGAGAGAGATAAGATTATTAGCATTATGCTCGTTTTAATGCCAAGGAAACCAGCGGGGTTGTTGGCTACTTGTGTTGGGTAGGTTGAGGTCTGTGTGTTTGCATGGGTTCGTATACATGTGTGAGGGTTTCTATTTGTGTGTGTGTGTGCATTTTGTGGGTTTCTATACATTTGTGTGTATTTTCCATATGTATTCTAAATGGGTAGGCTTTGTAGACGTGTGCATGAATGTTTGCGGGTTGTGCAGCGTGTGTTTGAGAGATTTTATGCGCCTTTTTACAATAATAAGTTGGGAGAAGAAGGCTCGGCGGGTGCATAATGCAAGATGAGGATGATAATGATGAGGTGTATCCGAATTTTTTGAGGAGGAAAAGAGCAGAGTGAGTGAGATTTAAATGCCAGCACATTAGTTCAGGGTGACATAATGTGACAGGGCGTATTAGACTTAAATGTTAATTGGCTTGTGAGCCTTATGGATTGACCTAGTTGTTGAACGGGTGTAGCAGGCCCATTGGTTTATGTGCATGAGAGGATTGATTGAGTGCAGAGAGGTTTTGTGGTCACTTGTTCTTTTTGCATGGCCGGCTCACTACCAGCTCGTGGTCGTCGTTGATGGCGCATAGTCTTCTTGCTCAAATGATTCCAGGGAGAAAAGATTTGTGCGTAATAAGGGTAGACTCTACAGAGTAGAGGATGGGTCGTTGTGCAGTAGTAAGTCAAAGTTTGTGTGTGTGTGTGTGTGGCAGCTGCTGCTGTATTCCCCCGTAGCATCAAGCTGATCTTGTTGGAACTCATATAAGGAAAAAGCTCGTGAGAGATGAGTGCGTTGAACATGTGAGTGAGAGCGAGTGTGCGTGTGTATTTCTTATGAAGCTTTAAGTGCTGAGGCCGTCAGTGTGCGTCTTGCCATTTGCTTGTGCACTTGTGTCAGCAGTGCTGCTGCTCTTCCTCATGCCCTTCTTATTGATAGTTCAAGTGTATTCCCGTGTGTGCACTCAGGCTCAAGTGTAAATAACCTGTGGAATCCCGGATTTTGTGTGAGCAAAAGAGAGTGAATAATGGTGCTGTGGGATTAGTCCGAGTGGGACGTATTAATGGATAGTGACAGGCGGTGTGGACCGCCCGAATGAAGTTCCGCGTGTAATCACACTTTCATTGTCTGCTTAATTGGCTTATCAAGGTGTACGAGGGGTTAGTTGTGAGTGTTGTTGGACGTTAGAGAAGAAAGGTAATAATTAATTTTGTATTTGGTCGCACTGGACATGAGGACTTGAGATGGGAGGGAGAGAAACAAGTGTATGAAATTTAGATTGCGAATATGATGCCAGTGCTATTGTGAGTGACGCGGTGAAGTTGCCAACATCGGGGTGATTATTTTGGCTTGGGATATATCTGTCGGCTTATGAGGAAGGAGCAAGTGTGAGGCATTAGAACTTTGTGGAGTTTGTAGTTAGTTGGCAAGTAGTTTAGCCCTGTGGGTTCCATTGCATTTGGTTGACGTGAGGAGGAGATATAAAGTCGCATATATATTTTCACTGTTGTTCTCTGTCTGTCTGTAATGTGTTTATGCGTAATGTGCGGGTTGCACGTGGCGGGATATCCCGTCAGATTGTGCTATTAGGATCCTTGCGTGAGTATAGTACGTTACCGGCATTCGGAATGAAGGAGAGCTATGAAGATGTTCTCACATTGAGATACTTATTGGGAAGAGGGAGAAAGATTGAAAGAGCGAGAGATAGAGGCTGGTGAGTGTTTAGCGTTTTTCAACGCTAATCGCAGCTAAGTATGCGGTGAGGAAGCGACTGACTTGACACTCTTTTCATTCAAATGAGCTTTTTGGAACCTCCTGGTGTGATTTGGGATTGAGATTTAAGATGTGTCTCGTCGTATAGTAAGATGACTCAAGGAGTGCTCATTTCTGTTTGTATTTTGTTCCTGGGTGGTTTGTGTGGTGTGTGAGTCCCTTTTGTTTGTATGTAAGGATTTGAATGTGTGTTTATGGATGTGCGTTTATAAGGCCTAAACGCACTCACGTATTTACCTTTATAGGATTCTTATATCTGCTGGCACTATTAGTATTTGATGGCACTTGTTCTTCTGTAAGGTATGTGAAAAGTGCTAATAAATGCTATACTATGTTGCAAATGCCCTCGCTAATGTATTGAGGTTGTATAGCTTTGCTAGTGGGCGTCTTTGGAGGTGAAAGAAGAAGAAGAAGATGATGATGATGCGTATCTTGTTTGTCTTTACAATGTCATCTGACCAGGTCATGCTGGGCCGTGTTATTGCTGTTGTTGTTGTTGTGTTGTGAGGTGAGAGTCGGGTGAATGGGATTTTTGAATGTTATGAGCTTGAATGTGGTCATGTGGATTGGGATTTTGAAGGTGTGATGAGGAGGATATTATTGCTGTATAGATTCTATCAGTCCAATTGCATTTGGATATCTTAAGAGAGGATCGGGTGAAGGGGGCTCATTACTGAGCGGAATATCTGGAGGAGAATCTTTGAGGATTTATGTTACAGGTTTCACCCATATCATCCATTTCCACACGCGAGTCAATGATGATGGGGCTAATGGGTCGGCTAAAAGATGTCTATTATTTTCTCTCAGCCCTTTACTAATTGATGAGTTGTGGTGCGATGTTGATGGGCTGAATTCGAATGCGTGTTATGTGTGTTTTTAATGTGGGCTTATCCGGAGCATGTGTATGCGTACGTGTTTCAGTGGGATTGTGAGTGTCTGGCAGGGCAATAGTAGATTTCTTGGCAGCTTCTTTCCGGAACTGCTTTTGTTAAACAGACGTAGACACGTGGATCTTTGATAACAAATACAGAGGCAGACTTATGGAGATGAAGCTTTAACGATGATGACGGAGGCTGAATGATAGTTTCACTGATGTTGTAATCCTTTTCTATATGTCATTTAAAAGTCATGTATCTGTATATACTTCCCATATAATTTTGAGCACTTGTATTTGTGCACGTATTTGTTATGCTACTATGGATTGTTTTGTTACTGAAACTTGCAAGGTATTTCACTATCTCAGTCAGTTGGTCCCCGAAGTTGTTGTTGGTTTCGAGTATAGTATAGTATTATATGTGCGCGTGAAGAATGGATATAAACTTTTGTCGGCACTGCAAAGACTCATGATGATGAGCATCATGTTCCCTTTTGTTGCTGTAACTGCTGCTGCTGTTATAGTCTATGCAGGGACTATCGGATGTCCAACATGCTGGAGGGCTAAAATGCTTGTGTTTGTAGAGAGAGAGAGAGAGATTTGCATATGGGAAATGTATGCATTTATACGTGCTCCAAGATACAAGAGGGCTTAATGGAAGACACACGACGACGTTTGATCACGTTCAAGTTCTCGAGGGCTGTGAGTCTAATGACGGAGTGACTTGTAGTAGTGTGGCCATTAATGCTTAATGTGAGGGGAAATTAAGGAGAAAACAGGTCGGGATTTGATTTGTTGAAAGGAATCAATCCCCCTATGCCTGCCTGAATGTTAATTGAGTAGTTTTAAATTGTAATTTAGACCGCTACAATAACTCTTTGGCTCTTTTTTTCTTCCTTTCTTCTTCTGTTGTTTGTATCCTTGTGTCTTGATTCTTCTGCAAAGGATCTGGAGGGAGAGGAGAATTGGGAAATTCTCATGTACGTGTCAGTTGTTGCGGTTGTTGAGAATGAAAGGAGCTCGAGGGGCTTGTATGTGTGCCTTTATTTGATGTCAACTATCATTATTATTATTATTATTGTGAATTATAAAGCTCAAGCCCCCAGCATTTGATTCTTCATACTCTCTCGGTGCCTTGTAAACACACATGGGAGTGCAAAAACGTTTGCAGAATGAACGCAACCGTTTTTTTTTGTTCCTGCAGGAAAACACATGTTTCCTTTTATGGAAGTTTTCTGTGTGAAGGAACGGGAGAGAATGTAGGAGCAATTGACTGCACAGAGCCACCTTAATCTGTCATTGTACAGTTGAAAAGCCTTATTCCTTCGTCCCTGTGCACACGTTGAAATACACGGAAAGGCCGGTGCAGCCGTATGAATCCAATGGGTCCATATATGACACGCGTATGGATGATATTACATCAATCAGGAGCCATGTGTGACAGTTGTCATCAGACTTAATTCTGTTTGTTGTCAGACTCATGTGGAGAGAGAGTTAAGGTGTGTGATTCTCCCCGCCGTGTTTACAACCAGCTCCTTAACACATTCCCTGATGAATGAATCCACTTCCACATGGTCCTCACGCATTTAAAAACACACCCGCACTCCCAAATAATAAACAGAAACACATGCAGCAGACTCTCCAAGCCATTCAGATCAAGATGAATATAGTTGAGTGAAATCAATTAATTCATTTTCTTTTTTTCTCTCCGCTCAAGAATGAATGAAGGAGCTGAGAAAAAATGAATCTTCTGTTCATATAAGAGGCCCACTCCTTGCACATTATGTCCTCAGTGGTTCAGCAATTTATTACAAGACTATATGATGATGATGATGATGAATATATACTAAAGAGTCATCCTGTCTTTCTGTGTGGACGTGCGTACGGGGAATTGATGTGTGTGTTTGTGATAAGAATCTATACGAGGCTGTTGGACTGTGTGCGACAAGCGGCGGAGATTGGTGATGTGTCTCGGAGGTAGTGCGATACATTATAACTGCTGGCCCTCAGAACTGGTCAGGGGCCGGAGGGGATTTTGTCTGTGCACGTTTTATTGACCCACTCATGATGATGAGGATGATGAGACGTGTGCGTGTAAGGGGAAACACCTACGTTGCGGAAGTTGTGAGCTTCAAGCAAGCTCCCTTTGTTCTTTCTCACTCAGTCAGAGTTACTTAGGCTGGGAGCAATGAGGCTTGCTTGTACATGAGCCTAATGTCAGGGAGAATATGAAGCTCTTATATATGCAGGGAGGAGGCTAAAAAGCAATACTGCAGATGAGGCCTAAAGCAGCAGAGTGGTGCAGATGAGGCTTTAATGGGGAAACTTACCTGGAGTGTCTTGTTGTTGTAGTGCGGACATAGGCGTTTGATAAGACAAATGAAGGTAATTGATAATGGCTCCATTTGGAGGCATAATGGTCTTGTGGGCAGATGAGCGGACATTGTTTTTCAGGAGCGAGTAGTGCGTGTGGATGGAAGGGGTTAGGACGCATAAGGAACTAATCATTTAGTCTCATCTCCTTCTCTCACGGCCTTATGCATTTGACATACTCCAGGCGGTGTTGCTTCCTTTTGCTCGAGTTATTATCTTAACACGAGTTCAGACACATTCAAGTCCGCCATTAATTTGAGAGAGTTTTAATTTGCACCGGGGCTAATGGGTGTGTACCTGATTGTCCTCATGATCCTCATGGCTAACGGCTTGAGTCGTCTTCTGTGCGTATTAAAGGGTGTGTGTGTGTATCTCGTGTACGAGCAGTTTATACGGTAACATGTTGGTGTATATTCTGCTTGTAAAATGTCCGTGTGTATTTCTCGCTGTTAAATGCCCATGTATAGTTTCCATGAGTGAGCTGACATGAGGGTGAAATGGGCTGGGGTAAAGGGATTTGGATATGATAGCAGGCTGCTGTATACTTGTGAATAATAGTATTCATTGCTCTCATCTGGCTGGGCCAATTAATGGGATTAATTCATATGTAGATGAATGGATGAGTTATTGGTTCAATTAATAATTGGGATTAGTATGGGATTTAATGTGGGGCCATGCTGGTGGAATGTAAAAATTGCATGTGGTTTGAGGCCTACAGAACTGATAGTAACTTTGGGTTGTGCTGCTCTGCTCTGCTCTCTTATCACTCATTCATACATTCAGCCGGCGTGGCCGCGCTCTTTGGATTTCTTCTCTCGTTCTCAGATTCCGCTGGTCGGGGGAAAAAATGGTGAGAGGCAGTGACGTGAAAAATGTCGAGCATTACGCCAATATGTTATTGTGGTTGTGGAGATGCAGATGAGGAGACATGACTATATAAAAATCAGTTGGGGCCCCATGATGGGTGGCCGGTTGAGATGAGAGGACACAACTTGTTCATCTTGCTCTTCGTACACAGTGGCATTGTCTGCAGAGGAATGCAATGGAGACAATTGGTTTGGGCCAGCTGAGCTAGTCATTCATAGATTGTGTGAGAGCTGCTGCAGTAATTTTACTATAAAGGCTATACTAAATTGCGTACAATTGAGAAGAAGGTAAAGCTGTTCTGGCCATTAATTCCAGCTTATTCACTTAGATTTTGACTTGCCTTTAACATTGACGTGTGCGGAGAGAAAAGTGGGATTCGAGTTCATGAGAGATGAGGAGAAAAAGTGTAATTTGTGAGAGCATTAAAAACATTTATAGGATTTTGACGGGAGCGTGTCAAAGATGTATTGCTCTCAGGCGGAATGTCTTTTTGCCTTTTTTTTCAACTCGCTCACACTCACTCCTTCTCCATGCTCTACGGATGAACGGGCTGGTGAGCAGGGATTTTGTATTGTGTGCTGCGGATATGTGACTTGTGAGTGAGTTGTGTGCGTATGGGATGGTGGGATCTGTGTGAGAGCCTGCGGTGGGGATAAAACTCTCACTTTCACAGTAAAAACCATGTTGATGCGCTTGAGGAAGTTCGGGGTCATTTGGCCGGGGCTATTAGTGCATGTGGGGGGACTGTGTCTCTTATGTTATAGAGGAGAGTGTAATGTGATGTGGGATTTTGTCACATATATTATTTGCATTTAGATTTGAAGCACTTAAGGATGTCCGCCTGATGCGTGTTCTTGGTGCTAAGCAATGGATTTCCCTGTTATAGCTGTCAACTCGTAATGTTGGCCATAAGCTCAACTCTTCTTTTCCAGAGGCTTTTAGTCTCTTGGTATTTATGGGCTGAAGGAGCCGCGTGAAATTTAATAATGCATTCCACACATCCCACCACACGGGCCTTGTTTTTCTCTTTAAATGTCTCGGCCCGCAGTGCAATGTGCGTATGAGAATGTATGGGTATGGATGTGTGCGGGAATGCATCTGCTGCAGAACTGACGGAGTGCGTGTGTATTTATATATGACGGGATTATTTATGGGGCTGGATTTAATTGGTGACATTTTGGCAGAGTGGGGTGGAGGAGGAAGTTTTTAGAGGATGATGGATGATTATTAATTGGATCGGGGTATTTTTGTGAATGCAGATTAGCGGATGGCTAGAGAAATTACGGACTGAAGTGGGGATCGATGAGGCACCTGAGAATATTGAAGCGACGCAGAGAGCAATAGAGCAGTGGGAGAAAGAGAGGGAGACTGTGCTCCAATTGTTCCTTGGCAACGCTGGGGAAGGCCAAAGGTTACTCCAGGATTTGAGGTAACGAATGAAATGACTCATATGATGAAATTGATGGGGAAAAAAATATGCTCATTTGCATGTGGTTGAATGTGTTGCAGAAACTCTGGACTGACCATGGAGACTGACAATACGGGCTCATTTGAAGCTTTGGAAGCTGCAATGAGAACATTAGAGCGGCAGCGGAATGAGCTGGAAGAGCTGTGGGAGTCGCGAAAGTTAAAGCTTGATTTATGCCTCCAATTGAGACTATTTGAGAGAGACGCCCTTGAGGTAATAATTTAAAGCTATTTACCGTTACATTCAATTTAGAGCCAACTAAAGGATTTGTTTGTCTCACTTTACAGATCACGTCCCAACTTGACCACTGGCAAGAGAAGCTACAAAAGGATGATATCCCACGTGAACTTACTGAAGGACTGGCTCATTATGAGCAAACCTTACGCCTTCACAATGACAATGTCTCACGCGTCCAGAATTCTGTCTTCCAAGTTCTTCAAAGGGGTCAAGAGTTGTTCCAGGTTTGTCCCACACAGTGGATTGTACACTACCATTTGGTTTCAAGTTTAATACAAGAGGGATTACTAAGGATGAAATTTGATTTTTTTTAAAAAATAGATGTTCGAAAGATCTGGGATCAATTTAATGGCCAGCAATCAAATAAGTGCTCAAACCCGAGTCCAGGTCCTCCTGGAATATGTCCACGAGAAGCATATGGACTTTGAAGAGTTGGCCGAGGTGAAGAGGGCCCGTCTGCAGCAAGTCATTCAACTTGTACAGTTGCAAAATGAAGCTAATCAGGTGCGTCCTTTCCCACCGCACAAAATTCTTAGGCGTCCGAAATTTTTCAAGTCACAATTCTGTTCGCCAGTTTTTCTGTCTGTCTATGTAGTTGAATAATAATATTTGTTGCGGTTTACACTCTGACTTCACCCACAGTGAACACAATGAAGATATTTGTGAGGGATGAGTGGTGGAGATACGAAGGGTGTGGTGTAGATTGCAAGTGTTAAAGGATAATGGTGTCAGTCAGTGGTGCATGTAGAGTAGTAGTGTTACTCCGTTAAGTGTGCGTATGTTTTTGTACACGGCATTTGAACCCATCGGTAATTTTCTTCAGCATCATTAAATTTCAGTGCAGGAGCTATCCATCCAACTGTCATCTCTTGTATGTGGAGTAACGTGACACCAGTAATGTAGGACTGAATTACACCATGTTTATTTTTAAGCAATTAGCATCAAGTCTTCTATTCCTTCCTGTGGAATTTCTCAGTTCTTTCATCACGAATATAAGGGACACACTCAATTTCCCTCTCGTTTCACAGCCAAACTTGATTACCTTCTAAAGTAGCACTCTCTGTCAGTCGAGTTTATTATCGTCGTGTCTGACGTCGTCATGGAAATGTGATACTTGGCCATATGAGCGTACAGAGGTATGTTGTCAAGTAAATTCCGCATGGCCTAAGAATTTAGTGACCAAGGTTCCGCATGTGAGACAGATGTGAGGAAGGTTAAGTGTGTGTTTCTTTGAGCGGATTAATGTGTCATTAACCACAGAGCTCTTGTTCTCACACATTAAGAAAGCGAAGCCTTTTGTAAGTTCTCAGATAGAGTCGCACCCATGCGTGTCTCTGTGCCGTAGAATAGAAAGGGAAAGGGAAGAAGAAGAAGAACATTGTGTGTACGTACGTACTTGCTAACTTACTGACTTTTCTGGAACTTGAGGAATGGAATGGGTTCCTACTAGTCTGAGCCAGTGAATGGGATTTGGTGTGTGAGGAAACCATGTGGAAGGAATGTGCTCAGTGTGACTAGCCGAGAGAGCCTGTGAGGATTTACCTTTTTAGCAGACAGTTGAATGGGATGTGCCATTTCTTTGTTATTATTACTACTACTACTAAAACTATGAAAGTCGTCATATGCATGCAATGTGTCTAGAAAATTGTTATTGCACTCAAAATCTTCTTCTCCTTCTCTTCGTCTCAGCTTAATTGTAAGCCTGCTAGAGTTTTGGATACGCAGAGGTGAAAACGTGAGCTTATTTTATGGGTCAGTTTTAGTACAAGGGACGAGCATGTGAGCACACCTGGGAACAAGGTAAACTTAACTTGCTCTGACTCAATGAGGCTCCCTTTTTCTTGGGCAATTTCCCCCATATAGCTAACTCCCGTTAGCCTCTCACTTGGTCTGTCATTGTGGATGAGTGTAGGCTGGAGGACAAGAGTGCGTATTTGGGCTCAGTATTCTCAATGAGAATCCATGTGTCGGACGGTTGATAGTGAGAGTGAAGGTGTTAAGTGTGCTGTTGTAATTTATGGTGGAGTGTGTGCTGTTTGTATTCATATGGGTGAAGTCAGTGGGTTAGTCAGTCAAAGTTGTTGACAAGGGGAGGGATTTGATTGACAGATTGAGTGTGAACTAGTGAAAGTAATGTGAATTTGTGGTCCAGGTAATCTCATGGATACGCAATGGCGAGACTATGTTAGCCGCCAGTTTCGCCTTCCCTGGGTCCCTTCAGGAGGCAGAGCAAATGAAAAAGGATCATGAGAAGTTCCAAGTTGCACTGGAGGTGAGACTTTTGTCATGATCATTTAGTGGGCCATTGGAGCTTGGACGGTGAATAATGTTGCGTGGATTTTTTCTCTTGCTTGAGCAGAAAACTCATAACTTTGCTGTGCAAGTCAACTTGAAGGCTGAGGCGCTCATTGGGGGCAATCATTATGATGCGCCGGGAATCAAGAAGATTTCTGATGAAGTTGCGCAAAGGTGGCTTCAATTGATTCATGCTGCGGAAGAGCGGAATAAATTGTTTACTACGGCGTTGAGCTTTTATAAGACAGCTGAACAGGTGAGTTTTTCTTTGCTAATTTATTTGTGTTTGTATTGAATTTATTTATTTGTCGAGTTGGATTTTTTTTATAGATAATTTAATTTTTGTATTTGATCACATTCAATTTGTTTATTTGTGCTGTTTTCTGTATGCATACGTCCTAATTAATTTGTAATTAATTTTCCCCACTTATTAGTGCGTAATAATGTTATGATTAAGTCGATAAATCCCTTACAGGTCAGGGCTCTATAATTAGTCAGCTGAATGAAGCGAAATTTAAGGCTAATCTCTCCATGATAATTTGACCTCTATGAATCTCATTGACTCGGACGGAATAATGAGATGTCATTATGACTGTGTCAACAAACCGTTGTAGGGTTTCTATAGCAAATGGAATTACACAAATCATTGTCTCTCGGACTGAGGGGAGTAGTAGCCTCTTGCCCATATGGCAAAATAGGAGACGGTGAAATAGAAGAGGGCAAACGTTGTTGTTGTGGAGCATGTCACCTCTTTCTCAGTGTTTTTCTGTCTTGCTGGCGGAATCAATTACTCTTGTTTGCTCAGTGAATGTGAAGCTTCCAGGAAGTCCGGTCTGTGACAACGTGTGCGTCGGTTCGTATATGTGGAAGATAAAGTGATATTACATTGTGATAAGGACTTCTCTGTACAAACAGGGAAACACTCCTCACTCTTGTATAGTATAATCCTTATTTGTGATTCTCACGCCCTGGCCGCTACTATACTACTTCTACTAACTACTATGACAAGGACTACGTTGGTAGGATAGGGCTTTAAACTTTAGTCCGAAAGACCCAAGGGACCTGCACACATGTGCACGTATTACATGTTACTAAACTTTCTCTCATGTTACAGGTATGCTCCGTGCTTGACAGCTTGGAAAGGGAATACAAACGAGATGAAGACTACTGTCTGGTGGATGGGAAGACACCACTGAGCAACGGAGGTCCGGGGAACGCCAGTCCTGACAAAACGACTCAGCTCAAACTCCTAATTAACAAGCACCAGGAGCAGAAGGAGGCTTTTATGAAGGCTTGCACTCATGCTCGTGGGCTAGCAAGAAACTTCCTCAAGATCTGTCAAAGAGCTTCATACACCTTTCACATTGAGCCCGGTCTCATGCCTGAAGCCAAAGTTAAAGGTAAAGAAAACTATCAATTTCCCCCCTCCTGCTTTCTCTTTCTTTCTCTCTCATCGAGCTAACAGAACTGATGAAGTGTGTGTGATTTGGTGAGGGAAATAAGTGTGGCGGTGGTACCATCGGAGACCAATGTCTCCATCGATCTTTCTCTCTTTTTTTTTACACTCATATTATTTATCTTGTCAGAAGAGTATAAGCTGTTCACATGATTGTAACTCCTATCATCACCATGCAGAGTACCATCTGCTCTGCATTCCCAATGGGAGAGTGTCCTCGTTGTATGGTTTCCCATTCGTATACTATTATAGTAGGATTTTCCATCCGTCCATATCCTCTACAAGATAATAATAATAATAGTGGCTCTGCATTAAATGCTACACCAGCGGGATTATTGTGTAGGAGGAAAAGTAACGTTTTTGTCGCATAGGAGTCCATTAGGGACCTTATGGTAATTCTATGGATGGCCATTGGTATCCCACTGCCAGCCCTTGTCCGTCCGCCGCTGAGTTCTTCTTGCATAAGCCAAGTGGTCTCGGTGGATATAACATGTGCTAATTTTTTCCTCTTGTTCTTGTTTCAGGAATTCTGGACAAGCTGCTAACGCAGGAGAACAAAGTGATGCAGTTTTGGACCTCGAGAAAGAAGCATTTGGATCAATGTCTTCAGTATGTGATGTTCGAATGGTATGTCTCCAGCCGGTCTTTTTTTCCACTCTTATTCGTCTTCTTCGACGGCATCCTCCTCCGCTGTATACAAACCGCACAAATAGGCAATTCCAGCTGCGTAAACAGTCAACAAACAGTCACACACGCACACACATTAGACTTTTGCACTTACACACACACACACTCATTCATTTAGTCCACATAAACGCTAACCTTCTCTCATCTTGTGTTCTTTGCAGTACTTTTGCGCATAGCATTGCCCCTCAGTGACTCTCTATCTGACCGAATTACTCCAGATCTACTCAGGCCTAGGCACACATACAAACACACACACACACACGTACACATTTACACACAGACATTTACACAGTGAAAAGCTAGGACTTTATAGAGACAGCAGTGTAGTGGTAGTTGAACTGTACTGTAAGTGGAATCGAAGCATTTCCGGCAGTGTGGAGGACATAGGTAGGGAGGAAGAGAGAGAGTGAGAGGGGAAGAGGGAATTCAAGTTTATCTTTTGTCTCTCCTATCTACTACCTGTCTGTTCCATTTTTAATCCCACTGTGGATTTAAATTGAGAGACGTCCACCATAAAGCCGCAATGCTTTTTTTCCCTACCATCTGGCTTACACAAGTCTTTTGACGTTTGGGCTTTGAGAACAACACGAAAGGTTTTGCACTGTCGACTTTGAGGTAGCCCGAGAATACTAAAGACTTGTTCACCAGGTACTGTGTACATAAGAGTTTGTGATTTTTTATTGGTGCAGTTCTTTCGTTTTTCGGCTTCGCTCTCTCTCTCTCTCTCTCTGCGTGCCCCTGCTCTTGGTCAGTCCAAGAATGATGGGAAAAGGAGGAGAGAGAGAGTCGTTGTACAGCGGAAGTTCTTGGGCGGTTTTGCAACTGTGCCAGTGCCAGTATTATTGGGAAAGTCGGACTGGGTGCCGCATGTAGTATTGCCAAAGTCTTTTCACTCTGCTTGGTTGTTGGAAAGACTGACTGAAAGAGAGTACACAGTTGGTAGGCGATGATGGAAAGAAAATGTAAGACGTTCGTCTTTCTTTCTGGCTCTTCTTCTTCTCTTCCTGTGGGATGCTGAAGAGAAGGACGTCGACGAAGGGAAGGAGCAGCTGTGAATTTGTGAATTTGCCTTGCGCTCCCTTATCCTGAATTTTGAAGCGGAAGTTTGCGGGCGCCGGTTTTGAACTTACATAGTCTGTCTCCACGGCGGCGGGGGAGGATATCTATTATTGTTGAAGTGCTCAATATATAAACTGTGATTTTGTTAGTATTGTAAACAATAGTAGTAAGTAATATTTTACCTGTGAATATAAAGGTCAGCCAAGCAGGCTTTGGACTGGATACACGACACCGGTGAGTTGTACTTGTCCACGCATACCCATGTAGGCCGAAATCGTGAGGAAACGGAGACACTGCTGCGGGAGCATAATGAATTTAAAGGCACTGCCAAGGTAAATAATTCAGTTCTATTTATTTATTCTATTTTCATTTTGGAGGAGAATGTGTATATGGAAAATCTAAGTCAGAATATTTGATGGAGAATGTTGTGACTGCTGAGTGTTCTGCGAATGACGTTGAGATGATGAGTGACTGACGGCGCGGGAAAAAGTGTCATGCCGCTGGCGCGTGTTGAGTGATGAAGAAGATGACGTCGATCGTTGGAAGTTGGCATGGCCGCTGTTATTACACCGGCAACCGGAAGCATTTATAGTTAGAGTTGTGGGTCTTTCTGTAGATTTGATTGTGCCAGTTGTATGGAGTGGAGGCAATGTGTTTAGAAGCTATTGGGAGCTAGATATTAAAAGGGGTTTTAAAGTGAAAGTTAATTTGATGAGAGCTTTAATGGGCATCATCTTGTTGTTGTTGCCGTTGTTGTTGAGGATGTCATGACGATAAAGGGGAGTTGGATGTAATGAATTGAGGATTTTGAGGGTAATTGCTTGAGATTTTTCAGAGTAATTACTTGAAGTTTTTCAGTGTAATTACTTGAAGTTTTTCAGCGTAATTACTTGAAGTTGAGTTTTATGAGATTGAGGTTGAATTAAAAAAGATTGATGGCAGAGACTATGTTGAAGACGACGACAGGAAAGCATGTGGGTTATTTTGGTTTGGTGTTGTATGAAGGTGTTCTTGTTTCTTGTTGTTTGTATGAAGAGAGAGAGACAGAAGATTGTGAAGTGGTGACATGTGGATTTTTTGCTGATTTTGTGCAGGAAACACGTGAACGGGTGAAGTTACTGATCCAGTTGGCAGATAGCCTGGTCGGGAAAGGCCATCCCCATGCGAATGACATCAAGAAATGGGTTGCAGCTGTTGACAATCGATACAAAGACTTTAGTACTCGCATGGACAAATACAGGTGAATTCATGGAGCATGTGGTGAGGGAATTGATGATGATGAGATTGGTTTTAATCGCCTTCTCTTTTTTTCCAGATCTCAATTGGAAGAAGCATTAGGAATCCAAGAAAGTGATAGCAGGACTGACTTATCTATAGATCGTAATTCTGACTCAAGTCTCGAAGCTAAAGTTAGTGCTGAAGGGAAACTTAAGGATCTCAATGAGGACCAGTGCAAACGGAAGAGAAGGAGAGAGTGAGTGATGTTGTTGATGTTTTTGTCGTCAACAAAAAGATTTTTTGTGTCATGTGCACCCTTCACAGTTTGACTACGCTTTGATTAGTTTTGAAGAGAGAGATACAGAGAGGTTTAGTGGTCAGAGGATGTATTTTTTGGTTGTGTTGTGAATGTTTGACTAAGATGCCTTTGAAGCTATGATGTGAATGTTTTGTCGAGTAAGAGAGAACGGACTTAAGTGGAGTCAGCAATGACGTTAGTTTGGGGCTGTGGTCTCTTTGTAGTCGACTCTTGAACAAGGCAGGTGAAGTAGTTGGAAGTAATTTCGGTATTTCGAAAAGCGTATGTCACTGTGGAAGAATAAGGGCCAATGACTCATGCTGAGTGTACGGACGGAGTGTGCTGAGCTAATAATTTGATTGTGCGTGGACAGATTTATTATGAGCGAGCTACTTCAGACGGAACGGTCATACGTTAAGGACCTCCAAGTGTGCATTCAGTACTACTTGCAAGAAATGCGAAATAGTCCAAACGTCCCAGCCGGCATCAGAGGGAAAGAGAAGATTATATTTGGGAACATAGAAGAGATTTATGATTTCCACAAGGACATTTTTGTCAAAGAGTTGGAGAAGTATGAAACGATACCGGAAGATATTGGTCATTGCTTCGTAACCTGGGTAAGTGTTTTCCTCCATATGTGTGTCAAGTGTGGCGTGGCAGGGGTAATAGCTCTATATTATTTGTGGCTGTAGTTGAAAGATTGTAATAAAATTAAATTTTAATGTGTTTTACGTCTGTGAATTTTTCCAGGCTCACAAGTTTGACATGTATGTGCAGTACTGCAAGAATAAGCCTGAGTCAAATACAACGATTATTCAGAATGCTGGAGGGTTCTTCGATAGCGTTCAGAAGGCGAATAGTCTTGAACACCCGATCCCAGCGTATCTGATCAAACCCGTCCAAAGAATTACCAAGTACCAGCTTTTACTTAAGGATTTGCAGTCATGTTGTGATGAAGGTCAGGGGGAGATTAAGGTATGTTGGACCTTCAAACAAAATTCTGATGTTCATCTTTTTCGTCTGCTTCTTCTTGAAGGAGACTATACTAATGCCAATGCGTTGTTATGACAATTTTGTTTTCAGGATGGACTGGATGTGATGCTGAATGTGCCAAAGAAAGCTAATGATGCAATGCATTTATCCTTACTTGATGGTTGTGATATTCCCACGGATAAGCTAGGCGAAGTCATTCTTCAGGATACTTTCCAAGTTTGGGATCCCAAGCAAATTATCCGGAAGGCTCGAGAGCGACATGTCTTCCTCTTTGAATTGTACCTTCTGTTCAGTAAAGAAGTTAAGGATTCCAATGGCAAAGCCAAGTATATTTACAAAAACAAACTGATGGTGAGTGTGTATGTGTATTTATTTCGGAATAGCAGCCGCCGCTGCTGCCATGGTGTTGTTAAAGCTAAGTCATTCAAGGCAGCTAAAAGTCATGCCAAAGTGTCATTAGTCGTGCTGCTCCTAGACGAATCCCCTGCTCAAGTGCTGTATATTCGTTTTAATATGCAGGGGAATTTGTAAGGAATCAGCTTGAATGTGTGTAATTTAGACGTTAAGCAGCCATTAGGTATTTCTGTTTGTATCCTCCTCTTGGCAAAGCCATCAATCCTACTTGAATCAGGAGAAGTATACTGGATCAAAATTCGATTACTATGTATTGTAAATTGTAAAGCTCTTGGAAGTACATGATTTAGCGTATAGTGTATAGTAGTAGTGAATGTGATTTTTTTCTCTATGTATGTTCTTGGTGTGTGTAAGGTATGGAGAAGAAGCTGTGATGTAATCTGTGAGAGAGTTAAACTTGTAATCCTTCTAATGGTTGAGAGCGGCCTTGCCCTTTGATTGCAAAGAGCTTCTTGTGCCTTTTGTGGTTCCATTATTTACATATTTCACTGTCTGCCTGCTAGGATTTGAGGTAGTTTAGGAAAATGTAATGTTTTTAAATAATTTATTTTCTGCAGAGGTCGAGGATAGACGGAGAGAGACAGAGCGAACGATCAGGAAATATCGAACGTTCCTCCGTGTAAAAGCTCCGCCTGTTCTGGTTCAGTGGAATCTATTTAGTTCGCGTGTGTGCAAGTCGCTATAGTAGCCACAGATTGAAAAATGTATGTAGTAAGGCGAAGACGGTGACGACGATGATGATAAAGGCGGAGTGGATGTTGCTCTTTCTTTTTTCCTCCGAAGGTTAGGCAACTATAAAAGTATATGTGTAGTAGCATTTAGATTGAAACGCCATTTCCTATGCGGGACATTAGCGTATGAAAAGGAAGAAGAAGAAGAGTTTATGTGCTATTGCCTACTGCTGTCAGGAGCCATGTAAAAAGTCTCACGTTTCCAGTCTGAAGGTTCCTCCAGGCTTCCACATATTATTTTTATTATTATTACAGACTCTCTCTCTCGCTTCGTCTTTTGTATTCAAATCTATTTACATGAACCGCAGGGATGTATAGTCGTGAATGTTGCTTCTGGCGGCTCTGATGTTTCCGAATCTTGGCTGTGCGGAGAGGAGTGTTTCAAGTGTGTGTGTTGTTTCGAAATCAGTAATGACGTTGTGATGGGTGATGAAATTGTCTGTGCTGCCGGTTGATTCCAAGAAATAGGCATGCGCTGGATGATGAAATGCTGTTGTGATATAAAAGCACGTGGAGGTAGACGTTATCTGTGTGCCAGAAGAACTGTGTACACACTTTTGGACAGATGGATCTCTTTGTGACGCCATGTTTCCAATGAGTGAATGATTTAATTCTCCTCCGGGCCTCCTCCTCCTTCCTGTCCTCCTCTCCTGTCATTAATGAAACAGATGCTGCCGTTATTATAACCACTACTTTAGTGTCTATTCTCCGTTGCCGTGTATATGTCGTCGTGTGTTTATTTTTCCGCTTCCTTTGATTCCTCCTCCCCAGCTCCGGAGTCGCACTTTTGTATTAATGAGGAGTTCTATTTATGTGTCGGGCGGCTGGGAGGTGTGAAAGTCAAGGTAAAGCGGGTCGGTTCCATGTGAATGAAATCTTTATGTTACGTATGTAGGGAGGAGGAAGTTGACAGTGTGTTTGAATATTTATGCATCTGTGAGCATTAGAATTTTTATGAGGAGTTTATGTGTGTGATGGGATCAAGTGGAGCTGTACGTTTGACATGAGTGTAATATGGGAGGATAGTTAAAGGGCTTTTGATGGGCTATGACCCAATGTAATGGGGATTGGAACGGTTGCGAGCAGTGAAGGTGACACGATAGGTAGGACCAAGCAAGAGTCAGTGTAATAATTTCCCGCTCCTATAACTTCTTTCAGACTTCTGACCTTGGAGTGACAGAATGCATCGAAGGGGATGAATGCAAGTTTGCCGTTTGGACGGGTAGATCGGTCTCGGACTATAAAATTGTCATAAAGGTACGATTTTTTTTTCACTTGATGTGAAAAGTAGAGCAAGGAATAACTTTTGTGTTTTTTTTTATAATTCCATATAGGCATCATCAGCTGAAGTGAAACGGTTATGGGTGAAGAAATTGAGAGAAGTGATCCAGGAAACTTATTTCAATACAGCCTTAAGACTGAGTGCTCCACGCAGCCCATCTAAGTCAGAATCTGGTAGTCACCGGTCCAGCAGGTACGTCCCGCCCAAATGCCCTACGTTCCGTTGCTCGCTTCAAAAATCAGTATAAAGAGAATGAATGTGAAAAGAGAATATTATTTTTCCATTTGCAGGGACATGGAAGAGCTGGGATCGGCGGATGAGTGTTTCGAAATGAATGATCGTGCTTCAGAAACCTCTTATGGCTCAGGAAACAGCAATCAGGAAGTGGATCGGGTAAGCGAATGATCCAATTTTTTGATAAATCTAGCTGGAAACGAGCCGGTAAATGTCACCAATCACGTCATACATGATTGCATGGAGTATGTATATTACGTTCACTTGGGACGTTATATATTCATGTTGCAAATGCTGAGTGAGTATAGGATACTACAGGGTAAGCAGGCTTAACTGTTTTCTAATCAGGGGGACGAGAGGGAGAGAGACAGGCTTTGATCTGATCAAGAGTCTCCGCTCCGTCTCATGTGTTCTAATAGGCAAAGTAGCTGGATGAGCGGCTGCTGGGCTCCTGCCCGTTTTGAGTACCTACTTATACTACTACTACTTGACTTGTCTAACCACCAGATCATTAAACTCATTGCCAAACTTTGCTCTCATTCCCTCTTAGTCAGTCAGACGACATTACCACCCGCTGTGTTGGGTAGAAGGAGCATGTAGTAGTGTGTCTCGAGAGTCGTAAACAAGGGCCGTGTTCCTGGCTATTATTATTAGTATATGCCTCGCTGCTTTGATGATCGCACAATTATCTATTCCGGGGTTTTAGGACATGAATTTTTTTTAGTCTTCCCGTTTTATTCGCTTTATTTCTACACGGGAGTAACTGTTACAAGTTGACTTGATGTGTGAAGTCCAAATAAGTTGAAAAATTTACTTTCAGTGGACTTGAAACGCAATAAATTTGAATTTTGGAAAAGATAGGGCCGTAGGGAAGCAACTGTAAACTGTACAGGGGATTTTTTATGTGGTGAGAGATTACCACATCTCTCACCATAGATGAAGCTATACGACAGAATCTTCCCCTGTCTATCTTGTTCAATGATATCCTTCCGCTTGCTCTAAACTTCCTAGCACCGAGCCACTGATCATAATTGATCCTGTCTGCCGCGTAGGTTACAGTCAGAATCCCTAATGAATCCTCCCACTTCTTACTTGTCTGCACGCACTGTAAGTGAGTAGATGACAGAGATGTGGCAGTATGAGCGTGAAAGGAAAAATATTGAATGTTAGTTTGAGTTGAAATTGTGAAGGGTTTATGTGCCTGTGTGTGTGTGTGTGTGTGTGTGTGTGTGTGTGTGTGTGTGTATGTGTGGGCCTCCGTATTTGATTATTCTTGATGTCAGAGAGATTTCCAGTTGAGCAGGTTAAGGGGAGTAGAAGCGAAGCTTAATAGGTCTTCCGTGCATGATTTACTGGATTTGAAGTAGAAGAAGAAGAGGATGCTCTCTTTCGTATAGGCCGTTTCCAGTTCCAGCTCGTATGGATTTTGGGAATGAGATTTGGAGAAATGGGAGAGGAAAAATTCGGTTCGGGAGGGAGGGGGGGTTCCAGTGGGAGAAGGGGTAATTTTGGATTATGCTCAGCGAAGCAAAGAAAAGAAGATGGAGTGACGTGGTAATACGGTGAATGGAATTACTGCTAGAATTATTACAGTCGAGATGGATGAGAGATAGGATGAATGGATCAGTGGCCTTGTTTACTGCCATAGAAGTTCCTCCCTGGTTTCAGCAGGGAATAAAATTTTAATTGAATAAAGTTGAAGAAGAAGGAGATGAGGAAGGAAGCGTATATATAGAGAGAGTATGAAGTGAATTCTGTTGTTACGTAGTATATTTGTTATTGACGATTTTTCCATTATGTTGTCTCCGCGTGTTGTTGTGTATGTATGGAAGTGAACCCCCTGGAATGGAAGCTTTTTGCCAAAATTTTTTTTCCTGTATTGTGCACGGGACTCATGAGGCTTGTGTGTATGGATTGTGTAAATTAATTATCATTATTACGATGCTACTGCGCTGCTGCTGTATAATAATAATGAGAGAGCGTGACCGGAGCTTAAGCCGGCGGGATGAAGATATGAGATGCTCATCTGGTGGAACAATGGAGCAGTGCTCAAATGGACGTTGTCACGAGGAACACACACACACACAGTCGGCTAATAAATGGGGAAATCATGTCTGCACAGTCCGCTCTTGACTGACTGCAGGAAGTGCACTGCGGTGCGCCATACTGACTTTCTCTGAAGGGATTATCCACTATCTTCCTCCCCCTCTTGCTTTCACTGTTGTTGCTGTATAAATGTCTTGTAACATTCTCTCTGTATATAATAAATGGAGGGCGGAAAAAAACCTTTTAGCCTTCTTTTTAGGCTGGTTTGTTCTACAATTGTGTGGCCATTATGAAACACTTTTGGTTGTCTGGGTATTATGAATATGTGGGTTGGTATGTAATGTGTCGGGGTGTGCGCATTTGTGCGTGTTTGTTTTGTATGTAACCATCTGGGGTGGGGGTCGGTGTAGAGAGTATTGTAAAATCCTCTTCATTCCGAAGCAAACACGGAGGTGATATTGCCCTTGCAGAAAGATTTGGAGTTACGTACTTGGAGCCGTATCGAAGCCTCTAGTCCTGTATATGGCAGATATGGGCGATAAGCCCTGTCACATGTATGAGGAAGAAGCTATATGTATGGAGGAGATGTGTGGCAGTGATAATGAAGCCATGACGGTGTGATCTGTAGCGACATGGAGTCTGTCTCTGTGTCTCTTCCTAGTATTTTACTCGCTTCACTGACGAGAAGACGATGCTCATCCTCTCATGGATTCTCCCGTGCTGTCATGCGAGAAATGCGGGAATTTTTTTTCCCGAATTCTTTATAAGTTTCGATGTCAATAATAGACTTGTCTCAGGTATATCTGGGATGAATAAGGCAGGTGGGATGATTATGTGGGAATTACAGGCATGTTGCTAGCCGTGTAGTGAGGTGCGTGTTTGTATGTTTGTGTGTGTAGGGCGTATTTGTTTATGTTTGGGGCGTACGTGTGTTTGTAGGGCGTGTGAATTTCTTGGTGTTTTTCTGTCTGTCTGTCAGTATTTTTGTATGTTATGTGATGATGGAGTGTGAAAGGGAAGCAAAGGGCTTGAAGTGGCCATGAAAAATAAAGTGGCAGGGAAAGTACATACAGGAGAGCCGAAGCTTTGATCGGTCAAGCCTTTCACTCATCCTTTTCCACTGTTGTTGCTATTCTCTCTTGATTTACTCAACGAGTTTGACAATTTGTGAGGACTGACTGAGAAGAAGGCTGGCTCTGAGTAAGTGTACTGCATGCATGGGTGAGTCTGTATCTCTAAGGGCATTTCTCGGTACAGGAAGAAAAGTGTTGAGAGAGGTACAAAGGGATGAGACTTTTTATTATGTATATATACAGGGACCTACACATACACATACCCACATACATTACGAAGGACGGCGAGCTTCCCCTTTTCTCTTCAACGGAAAGGACCTGCTATCTCTGAAAAGGAAGTGCATTAGTGAGAGAAAGTCGGTATGGCGGTGAGAGGAGACCAGAGATACTGGTTGTTTGTTGTTGACGTCCCCGTTTACTCATATAGTCGGGAGCTGTATAGAGTCTTTGAAATCCCTTGAAATACGTACGTCTACTGTTCGTAGTAGTGTGTGTGGTAGTGTCCCTGGACGTGTGTCTAAAAGAGCTGGAGAGCCTGCGTGTGCAGGGACTCTTGTTTCCTTTCATGTCGTATACTTTACTCTCTGGCTTCGTCTTCTGTTTTCGTCCTTTTAAATTCCCTGTGTTGAGGAGTGCACACACACACACACACACTCCCAAGTAGTATAGATAAATGCACATATGAGAATGACACGCATCCCGAGGCATGTAGCGAGAAGTACCATGCGGCTAAATTATGAGGAAATGAAGTGGATAAAAAAAGATTGTGAGGGGGAGGGGCAGGCGGGAAGGGGGCTGAATATTGTTAAAGCCGAGTTGGCAATTATAAAGTTGAATGGATGCTGTGCTCTCTCCTTGGAGCTGTACATGTATATGAGAGCCTTGACGTTGAATTAGGCCCCCCAAGGTTAACATTATAGGATGTTGCTGCTGTAGTAGTCGTCATGATTATGGAAATTCAATGTGAGGAGGAGGAGGAGGAAAAGCCGGAATGTGAGGCAATGTGTTTATGCTCCTTATTGTCACTTTATCGATTGGCTTTTATGGATGCATATCTATACTCGTCAGGTAGTAGATCTCCGTTGAATCCTCATTTTCCTATGCTCGTGTGAGCATGCCGAACATTTTCCTTGCATAGGTGTACTGGCGTGTGAATGTGAGTGTAAGGTGTGAAATAGAGTGGGTTAGCTGATAATAGATTCACATTTCCTCTCGGTATCTACATGGGAAGCTACTACATGGGTGCCCGTCCATTCTTGCCCTTATTTTTTTTTTACTCACTCGCGTGCTCACTCTCACGCCCAGTACCTCTTGCACATAGTTGAGTTATGTGGAGGAGTATTTTTGTCTATATGGGATGATCATATGATGTTTTGCCACGGTGATGATGTCCAGCTGGAGAAAAGGGGTGGAGGAAGAGATATTAGACAGTAGTGGGTTGATTCGGGAATGATTATTATCTTGCGGGCTGAGCCATTGTGATTGGCACGTGTTGAAATTGAAAGGGATGTCTGTCTATGTCTTCTCTTCTTCTCTTGTGTATAAAGGGATGAAAAGTAAGTTCATTGTGGTTGGAATTGTAATTAATGAAGCTGCTGGGCTATTGTGTAAGTGAAATAATTGTAATGTATATGAGACATTTTGCAATTTGGGAGCGTTTGAATGTGGAGGATAGGGGGATTAATTTACTATGTGGTATGGTCGCATAGGAATAGTTGTGGAACGGCTTGTGCTGCTGCTGCTGCTGGAGCTATAGAATATGAAATGTAACAAGTGATGATGATGATAATACAGTGAAGAAAATTAATGATGGGTCGAATGAGAATAAATTGTAAGGTCGTGTCTGTCTAGCAGAGTTGGAGATGGAAATAGAGTTTGAATTGGGATTTATTTTCTCCTTTCTTGGACACGGAGGGGAAACGGGGGTAATGGACGAAAGAGAAGAGAAAAGACGAGGACAGGCTGGCTGGCTGGTGTAATGTGCATGGCTGAGTTGATCGTTAGTGTATACTGGAGGGATCTACGGAGCGATTAGGCGAAATGGGATTCATGTAGAAGGGAAAAAATTTATGCGGGGAATGATACTACTGTTACAGTAGTTGGTAGTGCAGTGGAGGCTTTATTATAGAAGGAGACCAAGACTGCATTAGTCTGTGAAGACTGCATTAGACTGGGAGTTCTATGTATGAAGTCGGACGGAGAAAGGGACGGGAGGAATATATAGGAGGAAGAGGGGGTAATTTCGCAAATGAATATCCCTTTAGTGCGCCGCCATATAGGCTGGAGGATGAGTTGCTTAATGTGGACGTTTATTCAGGTTACGTAGGTTTCCAGGAGTTCCCCTCTCTCTGTGTATTATGTATGTTGGCGTGGCGTACTTACTATTCATGTGGATGCTGTGAGTATAATTTTGTATGCACTGGGCTGGACGTATCAATCAAATGACGACGGACGTGGTGGGGGTTTATGGTAGAAGGAGCGATATGACCGAGCTGGGCTTTTTTCAATATAAAATAGATGCAGAGATGTACAGAGGGGAGGGAGGGGGGGAGAGAAAGAGATTAATTAAACTTTTTTCAACTTGTTCAGAGTTTGGTTTTGGATTGAAGATTTTCAAGTGGGCAAACTTTGTGGATGATTCAAAGTTTGGTTACTCTATTTCTTACTTATGTCGACTTGTTGTGTCCATATAGAGGAGGAATATCAGGAAGTAAACAAATTTTCTATCTCTCTCACAAATGTTCTTTTCAACGGGATTTTCCCAGGTAGTTCCCTTTGTGACTTTAGCATGTTATGTGTGCATGTGTTTTTTTTCAATGCATGAGAGTTTTTGTAAGGAAGTTTGGACTTGATTATTGTGAGAGATATGGGAGCCGTATAGTTTAGATATACTTGTTTTGTATTAGCTAGAACTGTCAAAGCTTTGAAAGTTGGTCATGGATCCCACTTGTTTCGCCGCAATGTCTTTGGTTGGGGTGTGTTTGTGAGTGAGTTTGAGTTGAGATTACGTGAGCTTGTGGATTGGATTTGTAGAAGCTGAGTGAGTGAGTGAGAGAGAGAGAGAGTTTGACGTTGAATGAGATCCACTGTGGAGTTCTTTGAATTCATAATGGGAGCAAGTAGATGAGAGTTTTTGAGGAGCCGCCTTTGATCATTTCTCTGTGTATGTCATGGCGGACATGAAGGGAGCGGGGAATGTATTGATGTTCAATTTCTATGTGGAGTTGTATAGGAAGACTGTGTGTATGTGGGCGGGTTTGTGTTTGTATGTGAATTTTATAGGAAGGGTTGCTGGTTTGGGTGGTTTAATATGTCCGTCGATGGACTCAGCAAGGCAGGGACAGATGTGTTTGGGAAAGTGACGATGTGGATGATCCCCTTGTGACTGCAGGTTGGTGCTTGTCGTTGAACAAGCCTGTATACTATCCAAGATATTATGGGAGTCACCTGAGGCGAGGGTGAGTGAGATGGAGTAATAAAAGGTCCCTTTAACATCTATACGCGCAGAGCTTAGAATAAACGACCAGCTGTTTGCTATATCGGTCCACCATCATGTACTTCAAGTGGATGTTCTTCTTCTGTGCCATACGGGCTAACTTGCTCCTTTTCCTTTCCCCGCCTCGGCGCCCTCAATGTAGATTCATTGTGAGTGGTTGGGGAAATCAGACGAGGGAGTTTGTCGTGGCATTAAGTTAGGAAAATGTCTGTGTAGAGAGGAGCGGAATGTGTGTTGTTCGGACTGTATATGGGACAGCTCGTAAAATGATGTAATGGGAATTGTGCGGGATCAAGTATGTGTTGAAGGAATTACTCGTGGATGAACCAGAGCCATTGAGCCCTTTAATGTTACTTCTGGTATGGGGATTAAATGAACGTAAAAAATTAGTTTACGGTACAAGGTATAGGATAGACGGTGTATGTGATGTGTTTGTATATGGGTTTGTGTGTAATGCGGTTCACAAGCCCCAACTTAGTTAGGGGAGATGAGGCAAAGAGAAAATGGGTAGAGATTGGAGTTTGTGAAACTGTTGGGAGAGGAAATAGTTGGAAAAAAAAGAGGGCGACGTTGGAATTATTTGGAAGGATTTGGGCCGATTTATTTACGTTTGATAGTGTGGAATATGTGTCTCGCTGCTGTCCCGTGCGTTTTTCTGTGTGTATCTGGATGTGGCGAAATTATGTGACAGGGCTTATAGGAGGGGCTGGTAGTGTGAGTTGAAGCGTGAAATTTGGACGATTTGGGGAATGAAGACAGCGGCTGTTGGTTCCATTGTGATCCACATTGCTCAGGACTTTCTCTTCTTGGCCAAGAATTCCACTTTCTCCTCCCCTCTCAACTGCCCGTCCGCTCCCTCACTGAATAGTCTCCATTGTGTGGCAACAATTTATTGTCTTTGGCTCCTTTGTTCCCGGCGATAGGGAGGAGAGCGGGGGCATATAAAAGATACCTGATCAGACTATGGCCTTTGTTATGGGTGAACATATGGGGATTGTAAGGCATTTGATTTCTCCATTAAATCCAGCAAACTTATTGAATGGTCGTTATCCACTCGTAGTACAGTTACACACAGACACACACACACACTCTCATTCCAATTCTCATTACGGCGTCACCTGGCTGACTCCAAGGGTCTACAGGGGCTTCGGGCTCGTAGTATGTGTGCATCTGTGCGTGTGAGCTGATTTAACACAGGGTCGACTCAATGACAATTAATGCAGAGAGAAAGGAGCTGGGAAGGTAGTGAAGGCGACGGGTGTTGTGAAGATGGAAGGGGATTGGTCTAAGCTCCTCTGCCTCTTGTCCTTAATAGCTACATGCTCCTAGATTTGTGAGGGGGAAAAAGTAGAAGACGGCGACGACGAAGAACAAGAAGAAGAAGAGCAGATGAAAAAGTTTACTCCTTCACCTTGGGATTTCTTGTAGAAAATTAAGTTGGAACGGCTTGTTGTTTCTATGGGGGCAAGAAGGAGCGAGCGGGAGAAAGTTGTTGTGGTCTAGACATACACACATGATTCACTTAGTCTGCTTGTAGTTGACTGTGTATATTGTTGGCTCAAGTCTCTTATTTTTCCTCGTCTTCTTACCACACCATTATTTTCACCAATGGTTTGCTCTTTCTCAAGCCGTAAATTACAGGAGGGGATTTGAGATTTTTTGTTGAGTTTTTTGCACAATAAGCCTAAGACATGGATGTAACGTGCATATAGTAGTATACTGCTGGCTTGAAAAGCGCTTGGGATTAACTTGAATTCCTCTTGTGAAAGTGCACACTTTTTATGCACGTACACATTGAAATGTAGGGGCTGATTGAGCCGTACTACTGACCAAGCCGAAAATCCTCTAGATTTAATACCGCCCCCTCCACCCCCCGCCTGATGTTTTTGTTCAGTTTACAAGAAGAGAATATAACATTGTGCTTGCTTGATCCATTAGGATGAAATGGGAGAACGGAGTGGTAGTAGAGTGGTTGGAAAACATTACAAGGACTCGGGTCCGATGCATAAGAGATGTGGGAATGAATAGATATATATAGAGAGAAGATATAGAATGGCAGACAGACACGTTGGGAGTGAGTGACGGTTTACAGTGAGAGGGAATCTAATCGATGGAGGGTTTAGAAAAGGAATGTTGGTCGGTCATTTTGTGGGATCGTGTGTCCTGTAAGGTGGGAGGGGGATATGACGTGACTGTGCAAGTAAATTGAGTATGGGATGCGTGTGTTTTGTGGGAAGATGAGACTTTGAAAAGTGTGGAGAACTGCGGAGGAAGAAGATGGTGGAGGAGGGGATGGTAATACATGTGATTGTCATGACGACGTGTCTACGTAATGCTCCTTGTGTGCGTGTGTGTGATGATGCTGATGTGCATTTGGGTATCGGAACGGACGTATTGGAGGGATGATGATGAAAATCTATTGTAGTTTGTTGTAGGAGCATCAAGGACGGCGTATTTTTTTTGCAGAACGGGGATTGACTTCGGAGGGAAGCTAACTGTGGGCTAATATGAAGTGAGAAATGTGTGTGGTGTGAGCTCGTTAATGAGGATAATTCTTTGTGGAAGTTGGAGAAGCGTCTTCTTTGTGTATGGACTTGCCTTAGGAGGGAGAGAGTTGGGTTATTAGTTGTGAGTTGATGGAGGATAAAAGTTGTGCAGATTTTCCTATAGGGAGGTAAGGATATAGGTTGTATGTACGTTCAGCGCATGGATGTGCTATATTTATACGAACCTGGATGTATGGACAAGTGGAGACAGATGCGCCTTAGGCGTTTGTAGAATGTTGTATGTACACACGTGGAATATGTGTGGAGGGCGTGTGTGGTCAGAAGGTGGCCCTTTTTATCGGCCTAATCCATCCCGTGCTGGTTGGTGCTGCTACTGTAAGAAATGAAGTTGAAGGGGAATGAATTGAGAAAGTTGGGGCACTTGAAAGCTGGTGCCGTAGAGTTGAGGCATTTCGAAGACATTAGAGCGGTCGTAGTTGCTTATTCAAAAGGCTGACGAATGGGATGCTACTGCTTTAATTTCTCATTACCAAGGGAAAGGGAAAGTGTGTGAGTGGGTATGTGTGGTGGTAGTTTGTGAGGTGTGTGTCATTGGGGCATCGTATCTGACTAATGCCGCGTATGTGTTAGAGAGAAAGGAAATGGACTGGAGAAAGTTGGTCTTGGTGAAAAAAGGTGAGCTGACGGCTGACAGAATGAATTGGGAGAAGATACGAACGGTCTGAGTGATGGGGCCTCCGGTCCCAATCACTGTACACATTTGCACATGTTGAGAGAGCGAGGGTTTTTATACAGTTTGATTTTCACATTTCACTGGCACATTTTGATGGGGGATGGATTGTGAGATAACTGGCTGGTGAGACTTGGTTAATGTGGAAGTAGTAGCAGTACAGTAGGAGGGATTGTGTATAGGCTTGTCGTCTCTCTTTCTGTCTGTTGATATTGTACTCTAGTGTATCAAGTTGAAAGTGTGAACTTTGTCTTTTGGAAAATGTGGGGGAAGAAGAAGAGAGAGGAGGAAGCTGACTTGACGAAGGAAGGAAGCAATGAGAAGTTTGGCCGGAGAGATATCGATTTCATGATAGAGAACTAGAGAGAAGGGAACTGTATGTCTGTGTGTGTTCTTCTTTCCACTCATGTCTGACGGGTAGTCTTAACTTTTATCTTTTCCCTTTGTCATTCCTCTCCATGGGTAAACAGGAGGTAGAAGTTGTAGGAGAGCGTCCTCGTCCTCGTCAAAATCATGAGAAGTGTTTGAAGGAGACGGACGGAAGGAAGGAAAAAGGGAGAGAGAAAGAAGAGTTAGATAGTCCAAGGATGGATGGATGGCATTTCTAAAGGAATGCCAAGTCTTTTCTTCGTGACTAGAAATGTTTTAAAAGCTTGACTTATTCCCCCTTGTCCACTCCTGTTCTTCTTTCTATCAAGAAAAATGGTTATATAGGGTTTTTCTACAAGTATTATTGGTTCCTAGATATGGCATGGTGATGTATATTGGCAAACAAACGGTTTTTCGCTTGTCAATAACTTGCGTTGTCATAGTAATCGGTAGCGTGAGCTGCTAGGGGACAGAGCTTGTGCTATATGGTGATGTTGTGTTACAGTATGGATATGGTGCTGGAGGAAGCTTCCTCTATGCTGTCGTGTCCCATCCAATATTCTGTGGGCTAAATTTAGATAAATTTTTATTCCTATGTACGTTCGTCCGCAGATGGGATGCTCCTCTGAGTCAGTGAGGATGGATGCAAGGAATGAGTGTGGAATGCTTGTGTGTAAAAATAATAATCATATTCGCCATATTCAAGGGCAACGGAAGTTGAACATGATTGGCGTGGAGAGAGTTGACGACGACGACGAGCTTTTGGGATGGAGATGACTTGAGTTTTCACTGTGTACTAGGTGGCGAGCGGAACTGGCCGTGTGTTTGGAGGTGTATGTGTGTGTGTGAGTGTGCTTTCATGGCAACAATTTGTAGAAAAATTAGGAATAATTGTTCGGCAAGAGAGGAAGTGAAAGGAGAGGATGGGGCACGGGAAATTGAATGAGGCTGCTGGAGAGAAGTGCCACAGGGAGAAAGAGATGGCTGACAGACTGACTGACTGTGAGGTGAAATGTACGTTCGTAATGGAGATGGAATATGTGAATTTTTTTCCTCAAGCCTATAGCATATACAGGTATATAAATGGCGGTGGAAATGAATTTTTCTTAGTTAAGCCAACCAGGCTGAAAGGTACTAAAGGCGAGTGGTGGGGACGAGTTTTGTGAGGAGTGATGGAAAGCCTGCTTGCTCTTGTAATGCTCGGCTTTTATGCTTTTT
>JAQIWI010000288.1:0-41667 GCA_034698825.1 Deuterosminthurus bicinctus | reverse complement strand
TAAAGCAAAGGGGGTCCCCTTACTACTATTTTTCTCCCATGCTTTTCTGGCGCTACGAGCTGACGTCCGCTTGGATAGTACACTGTTGTTTGCATGCAATTGATCAAGTTGGCGAGTGGCTGAAGAAGTAGCGCTGCGGCATGCGAGATAGGTGTCCAGGCATCGAATCTGCGACGGCCAGATTGTTTTTGCTCATAAATACATTGGACAATTGTCAGTCACCTGCATTATGAAGCATGCGGGGATGACTGACAAGCCCATTCGGCGACTCCCCTGCCCGGGTCGTTTCCCGGGATGTTTTTATAACACGTTACAACTCTCGATCATCTTTGATAGTTGTTTATGTGACTGGAGTCCTCCTTGTGCCAACTTTATAGGAACAATAACAAGTTTAAATCTGTCATATTGCAAATCTGTAAGCTCATACATTACGACTACTGCTGCAAAAAGATTCGCAGTTTACATGTGTTAACCTACTATGGTGACAAATGATGTGACGGTTCTAATATGAGAACAACAGTTCTATTGACACCATATTGCAGCTGTAAATTGAGCTTGCATTCCATCCCTAAGTGGACGTAATAGTTAAAGACTTGAATTCCACAGTAAAATCCTGTTGGGCTAGTCCTAAAAAAACTGATACCACTATTCGCACTTAGTACAGTACCAGGAGCACCGGCAGTAAATTCTCTCTCCTCACATCTCACGACCCATCAAGCCTTGTAGCTCTCACACGCTGTAATGTAATGGATGAGAGAGCAATTACTCTGCGAGGGAATTGATTAGGAAATTTGTGTACAACAGCACATGAATGTTGGCAGTGATAGTGTATGTATGTATACAGATACACAGGTGTGCTTAGAGTGAGTATGATGCCTCCGTTAAGACTCACCTTCCCTGCGATCATGATGGAATCCTACTTAGGAGTGGATGGGTTTCCTTAGTATGTGTGCGTGTGATATGTACAACAGTCCTTTAAAAAGAGAAAGTTTTCTTGACTGTCTTTATGTGATGATCAAACAAGATAACGGAACTACACTGAGCCACCACACATGTGCTGCAGTATAGTGGGTATAATAATAGTCCAACATAATACGTTCAACAGAATACGATTCTCTCCTACATACAAAGAAATATCCTTCTTCCTTCGCTATACAAATGTCCCACAAGAAATATTATCACCCAGCTAATCCTCCATTGACATCAACACATCCTATTTTTGCCCCCCTTCACGTATATTCCACAGTTCATCTTCATTATGATTACTACTGTTATTATTATGATGATGCTGTACGATTGGGGGACGTCGTATGAGACACCTAGGAGGCCTGCATGCACACACCTTGGTCATAGTCTTATTCAAACCAGCTTGCACACATTCAAACAAACATGCAAAACGTTGAATTAAGATAAGTCATGGCTCATATCACAATCCTTTTCTCACACACACCTCTCCATGAGTGAGCTCATATTCTTTAACAAGTCAACACGATCAGTGACAATCCTATACTCAGCATGGGTCCAATGAAATCACCACCATGGCATATCAGTATCTGACAAAAAGTGCACACACGCACAGGCAAAACAATTTCTCCAACTCCTCACTGTGCAACAAACAGCTATAGCACATGTACAAAAAAAATTACAAACACCCCCTGTTGTCCAAGGTGCAAATGGACACACATAAGATGACTCAAGCCCCTTTAAAGACAACAATAATTACTTTGATTTTCCAAATTGTCTTGTCTCTTACTGAGCCATCTAAATGCTGACTATTAATCCCACGACTCAGTCTAAAATAACTTATGGTCTTACAATGTTACCAGCAGAATCCTCCTCCCCCGTCTCAACTTGCGAGATATACAGAAATGAACACATACAAACGCACAAACGCGCACATAAACACCAGCTTCCCACCTGGCATCAATTACAACTACCCTCACACAGCCCATCTGGCTTAGCAATCCACCTCTCTGTGCCAACAATATAATGATGAAGAAGCTAATTATTCAGAGCCGCCAACAGTGAACCGTTAATTACAACAATACATTTGTGATCCTTCCTTGTTTAATGAACACCTCAAAGGTAAAATATTCAATGGCTGCATATATGATGATGTGGGAAACCAGTCCAGTTCCGGATGCCAACAACGGTGATTTCACTTTCATTCTCTCCTACCACTCAATCCTACATAAATGAGACGGGTCAAGAAAAAAAGAAGACCATTAAAAGATTCTTTTAGCATGCATCATCATCACCATGGCAAAGTTGCATATGAATCGCAATATAGTTGGACCCGCGTGGTAACAATCGAAGGCTATAAGAGTATCACAACAAGAAGCTACAGGGGGTTAATGCAACAACACAATGGCATTTACTGTCACATCTATATGGCTTCAGATTGAGGAGCAAATTGCTTCCATGAGCCGTTAGACGTGTTCGTCCTACTCAAACAAGAGCCCATGAAAAAGCCGTCCATGGATGAATGAATACTGCCATTGCTCAATTTAGACTCTCTCAGCTGGCGTCACCGTAAGGCAAATAAATAAATTATCACAGTGAGACATCCTTATGGCTGTTTAATTTCCATTACTTTGAATCTAAGGTGAGCAAGGCAGAGGTTAAATCACTTCCAACTTCCATCCATGCCTGCCTGAATAACAAGGAGTGCAATGTGTACGTACGTGTGTGCCTATTACACCGTACTGAGTAATTAATTGCGCTCGGATGCTCCTGAGATTATCAATTAGCAAACTCATTAATAAATAATCCCAACAGCTCTAATGAATTTAACCCCAACGGACTATCTGGAGCACAGCCATGTTGAATGACATGGCTGTATGATTTGATTTGGAATTAGCAGAACCATTGTTATCATCTGCCATTTATCATCCATCAATCTGATCTGAACAGCTAAAACCTCCATTGTTATCAGTATGGCCAAGCTGTGTCGTGTAGAGCAATGACGCCATAATAGTTGTCAATCTGACTTTGGCACAACAAGGGGAGCGACTTGTGGACAAGAGTTTACAAACAGAGTCCATTTAAGTCCGATTTCCTTCTCTTTAATCAATCATCACTTGTAAGGGAAATAACATGCATGTGTCTCCTAATAATGAATGTCCTCATAAACTATAAAAGCCTCCCTTCTGCCTTCACACACTCTCCCCGACTACTTTGGTCTGCGGTGTGCAATGCATAATTGTACATAAAAAAAATACTAAACTCGGCTTGAACTACGGAGGGAAAGAGCAAACGTGATGTCGGCATGTTGGAAAGAAGTTTTAAAAGCTTTGCATGACAGCTAATAATAATAATGTATTCTACGGACAGGCCGAAGACGAAGAGGCCATAAGGAGAGCAAGATTCCATATCAGAGGTCATAATTTACAATTTTCGCTCTAAATTTTCCGCGTTGGCGGGACTTCCTAAGCCTCGTTCATGTGTGCGGACTTAACTACCATACAGCACTGACTGCTTCATTTATTTTTCAACATTGACGCTCTTTATATCTCATCTTTTACCATCCATCTACAATATACGTGCTCATATGCACAAGGAAACAAGTTTCCTCCTCCAGCCCTACTTGTCCAAGCTGCAAGAGATGCAAATTCATCCGTCCGAAAATATATGGTCCTACAATCCAAAGCCGGCCGATCCCACAGTCTACTTTAGTTAAAGTGGAAAAAATGAACTAATCAACACACACGAAACATTTCCAATTCATGCGCCCCCTGCGGAGGAGGAGAAAAGACAAGTGAGCAGCGGATCATTAGTAACAGTTGCGAATAGAAGCAACTCACATATGCGATTACATAGCACCAGAAAATGTCCTCTTTCCCGTTACTCTTACATGATGATGATGATACTGTGAAAAGCACCATGAATAAGCCACAGGGTACTCACCATCCTGTCTAACCCACTACCCACCAGACATCATGAGACTTCCTCCCAGCAGAGTTTTAACTCATACGACACACAATATATTTCCCATAGCACCCCTGGAATCCATCCCATCAAACGGTCGGGAATAAGACACAGACCTGATTAGGTAGGTAACTGACAACCAGGAAAAACTTACTTAATCCACATCGACACGGTATAGTCTCTCACACAGTGACCTCTCAATATGGAACCATATTGACGGATAATGAGCGTCTCAAATATCCACACACAGACGCTAGCCAACACAGCTGTGGGCCATCATGCACCAGTCCGACCAGCTGACTGGACTCAATTATTGTAACAATATTCACAATGTACACTTCTGTTCAATAGCATCATAATCACCGCATTCATTACATTTTTCAACTGCTGCTAGCTTATGACCCACAAACCAATATTCCGCCGCCTCCTCCTCGTCTTTGTGATTCTTTTCAATCCTTTTGGCGGAGGTTCGCCCAGCTCCGTCGTCACCTTGATCAAATCTCTTTCTCTATGATCACAAAGCTCTTCTTTGTTTAACAGCCTATTCCTAATACTTCTTTCTTTCTCCAATTTCTTACTTGTTCTAAATATTGTTTTCTCTCTAGCTCCTGTCATCTCCATTGCGGCGTTGAGCAAAACACCCATCCAGCCTCCCAAAAGGCATTCTCCATATGCATGAAAGATCTACGCCCTCATTTTACATTATCTCGTGCGAAAGCTTGACAATAAATCATTCTCATCTGAAATGAGGGAAGAAATCCATGAGAAATCTGTCTGGATTCGCAACAAAGACATCATTATTGCACTTCCCTCATGATGATTGTATACTTTCCTTTACAAATTCTAAAATATTTAATGGATTGATTGGCAAGAAAATATAACATTGAATTGTACACCAGTGGCCGATAGCTGAGTCGTAAAAAACTCATGCTTTGATAGGCTAATGAATTTGAGGATTTTACAAAACATTTGTATACGCTTAAACAACTTATTCAAGTATGAAGGACGCTGGTGCTGTGCATCACAATGAGTGCCAAAGAAAACTGGAGGGGTCATGATGACAGTGACATATATAAAGCCGAAAAGCAATATTATACGACGATCATGGTCATTAACAAGTATCAATATTACTACGATGAATCGTGCCTCCAGCTTTAATTATCCCCTAATGCTCCCTTCCAAACACGGAAAAAGTACTGGTTTCAGCAAGTCATAAAACCTCACACACAAACAAACGCACACACTTACAAAGGATTTTCAAGAACGCAAGTAGGACCGCCGTGTGCACATAAAGACGTTTCATTTAATGCGTGAGCTTCCCATCATCATCATTATTGTTATTGCTGTCAATAAAGCCGGATCAGCAGCGCTTGTTAAGATTTCAAGCGCCGTTAGAAACATGTAGATATTGAAGCCGTGCGCTTTATATTATTATATATATTATGTATATTTTTCTTCTTATTTTTCTTACTGGGCCACAGAAGTGGGCAACAAAGATATAAGCGTGTCCTGTCTCACCAGCAAGAGATTCTTTAGTTGGGAAAATATCTACAGGAGACTGAAATGACTTTAATTGGCCAGCTGGCATACACAAACACACACACTGTTCAAATATAACTAAAATACTCATCATCAATAATGATGCTTCTGTTCAGATCAGATGAAGCGACTCTCAATTTCTCTTTATATCCCGAGCAAACATAACAAAGGGAGTCCTTAATTTAAACCAACGTGAGAAATTAATCTTATTGTGTCCTACTTTGACCTTTTATGGTCATCTCATGTGATGGGCACAGCAGCCATGCTCCACATGAGATTCCATCATCGTCATCTTAATATATGCAAGCAATGGAAGCAGACCTCATCATTCGCCTGGCTGGATTTAAAGGACGCAAACACACACACACGATGCTTTATCATCTTCAAACTCAAGTTCAGTAAGACCCCTTTACGCATGTTTCCTTACAAACATACGGCACGGGAGCCTTGTACACAAACATACGCACATATGGCATGTTTTCAAGCATCTCAGTCTCAGTTGTACTTAATTCACATTAACGAGAAGACAAATTACACCGCTGTCGATGATAATGCAGAACCATATGGCGTGTGCATATACATTGACGACAACAATGCCGCCATTGTACAAGACAGATAAAAAACCTACTTTTTCAGTTCAACACATGACACTGTGAAAAGGGAGTAAAGCATTAGGCGGCACCAACCGTTATTATTGTATAGCAGTCAGTGATATTTGTTCCTAAATTGTTACATAGCATGTCTTATCATTAAAAGTTCTCTCTCTCAGATTCTTGGCAAATGAGGCAAAACCGCAAATTATTCACATACGCACACATGAGTTACAGTCCACACACCCAAACTGTCTCAACATAGCACCTTGTGAATCAAATTGGTGGACTTTAAGTTTGCGGGAAGTTTTGTGCAAAGCCGCAGGCTTTGCATGCATGCCTCCCTCCCCAATTTAGTATGCCATTCAAAGAGAAATACTATGTGGTGCAACCGCTGCATTACTAATTGTCGTCATTCCACAAATTCATGTTCAAAATAAAAGCATGAGCTTTATATACGCAGGAGCTAAATGCGGCCTATTCCCCTAGTCAAATTACACATACTTCTACAGAGAGTAACTGAGCTACTGAGCTCAATATTTTAAGCCCTGAGCAATAGACTAATGAGCATTGTTGAATAATTTATCTTAGTGCTGGCATTATTCCTTCCTCCGTGCCGCCATGTCAAAAAATACAACCAATAAAATAATCAAAATGTCACAGCGAATCGGGTCGGACTGTTTTATTCTCACTTTTACTACCACATACTATTCTGCTGCAACATTACAAATACCCTACACATCCACATGTCAGTTGCACCAACCACCATCAACTTCTGGTTTTTACTTAACATTATCCCATCAAAAAAAACTTCCATATTAGTGCACTAATTTTGGCACAACAATGTCAAAATATTCTTTGTATATATACATGGTAAAGTATACTGTCAAATTCCCTTACAACTTTAAGCAAAGACACTTCAGTCCCACGGCAAATGCCCGTCACATTTACACTCCAAAACCACACACAAACTCAGACAAACACACACACCCCAAGCTCCTTTTCTTACAAACCAATTATTCATCCTGTCCCATCCACCAAATAATGGCATAGCTTTAAACAAACATGTGCCACCATAACACAATGCAAATTCAAATTGCAGCTAATCAGTAAAGCAAACAGTTAACCCCTGACCGGTCCGCACAACAATAATTACATTGCAAACACACACACACATACAAACAACCACCGACCACTTGTCATGAATTTTGATGGGCTATTGAGATGATCCGGGAATATAACGACGACCATACGTCGTCATCCCCAGCGACCAGGATCCGCCTTTGAATTACATGGAATGACGACAGCTTAACAAGAAACGATTATGCAGGGGGAATTTTAAGCAGAGATTTCACTCATTACACTACCTTGTTACACATAGTCCACCTCATTACGTATCTTCGCTTGTCCTGCACCTGTAGCATAACTTGAGTTCTCTACAGGCAGAAACAATGTGCGCGTGTCTGCAGTCCTTACGAAAACAATTGGAATACAAAGAAAATAGCTTCCATGAATGTGATTATTCCGCCATTGCACCACAACATTTGCTCAACATTACTCATCGCTCCTCTCCCCACTCCAACATCATCTTCATGCTATTTCAACCAATTACAAAGACACTTTCAGTACGGGGAACCAAGCAAGGTATATATTCTTCTATATTCTTTCTTACCACTTCTCTTTCCGCAAGAGAAGCACGGAGACAAAGCCTTTCAAGCACCAATGCATATTCCACAGCAGCGGTTCAGTAGAACATGAAGGGCGGGTGTGTCTGTCAGCGGCTTTGTTGTAAGGCTTCGATCCTACCGTCATCGGTAGTCAAGTCAACACCTTCCAACAGTCAGTTGGAAGTGTTAATGGAGGCCAAACGTGCGGTTACGGGAACCTGTGTAGGATTTTGAGGACGAAGGTATAAGTCGTAATTTAGTTAGTCATGTCATCAGAGAGGAGAGAAACACTTTGAACGTTTATCCGTTGAACACGGAACTGGAGGCGTCTATGGGAAGGTGTGAGAGAAACGGAGGATGAGAAAGAGAGAAGAAAGAGAGACTGTACTCGTCAGTCGCCTGAGGCCCTAAGCTACCTCAATATGTCTCATTTCCATACAACAATAAATATATGCGTTTAAAAACTCGAGAGTGATTCACTGAAAATCAGCTAATATCTTGTGGGGTGCAACAACAGCAACAGTTGGCTGCCAACAATGTGCTTGCTCAGATATATACTCTTTTTCTGCTCTATCTCTCATCCCCCGTACAAAACCATGAGGTCTTGCGGTCCCATATCTTTCAAAGCTATATGGGAACAATGAGGACGTCAATGATCATCCATGATGCTCAATCAGCCAGTGTAATCTCCAAGGAGACAGGCAAGACACGGAGGAGAAATACGCGATTAGCAGATTGGAAAGAGGCAGGCTCGTTACAAGGGCTAAAAATACTGATAAAACCTAAGCGTATGTATCGGCAACGTGCTACATAAACATTCGATTCTTCTCCATATATATCACGTTGCATTCATAAAGTCTATTATGGGTACGTGTCAGTATGTGTGTGCGAGTGTGTGTATGCGTTGTGTGTACAATCACCCAGGGTGAGTCCTCTTATTGTGTTTACATCTGGGCTGATGATTCAAGGTAATATCTAAAATTATTAACTGCAAGGATCATTCAATGAACTAATGAACTCTGTGTGTGTAAGAGAGCCGGAGGAAAAATTAAAATAATGATGATAATCTATTATTTTTCCAAGATGTCTTGTGTGCGCGAGTAGCTTGAATTCTTGTCCCTCTCTGCCACTTAATTGCACACATCCTCCATTGTACTCTGCATTTATTTGGTGGCACAACATAAACACACACACACACACACATGGTTTGTATATTATTGACTAATGTGAGTACAATAATTACACTCCACCATCATTACTACTACGATACTATACTATTATTACAATGCATTCTAGAGCCTTCAGCACATATGAGAAATAATTTGATCCGACGCACTACACGCTCATCCCATACTGACAGGGGATCTTCATCACACAAGAAGAAAGAGAGTAACGGTTCATTAAGACTAAATAGAAATGATTTTGATGCTCATGGTAAGTGTATATGATAATGAAAATCAGAGTGTGGCATTCCATTCGTGCATGTAATCATATCAACATGAAGAAATTTGGTTTATGGCATCCGTGTGACACTTCGTCCCACGACTTGACCTTCCACATCCAGTTCAATTCCTATAATTAAATCCTTTGAAATTAGGGAAGCTGCGAGCAAAGATGATGTGGATGCTCTTGCTGTCACATAATTATTAAAACGCACATATTGCATCTTGGATTATAAATTTGCCTTTTTCCCCCTTCAATCTTTATACGCGAAAGGTGTAATTAATTTTCGACCCTGTGGGTGATGTTAAGATACCTGAATAAATTCAGTCGGTATGTGCAACAAGTGCATTATATCCTCCAATATTCACAAACAGATATGTGCGCATGAGAATTTCAACATTTTCAATTATTATTTACGAATCATAACATGGTCAACGATTGGATCTAATATTCAATAGGAGCTGCTGTAAGCAGCTGGTCATCGTCGTCATCAACAGCATCATCACCGTCATAACAGCAGGAGTAGTGCAATAAGTCAAAATGTGAAAATCCCTCCTGTATTCAATTTGATAAAATAACAACAATGGCGTGACAAAACGGCACGAATCCCACACCATTCAATAGTGCCAAAATCCGTTTGTCCTCACGATCAACTTGTCAATTTTCTCTCTCTCTATCTCTATCTCTCTCTGACACCAACGAAACTATACCTGCAATGTGGACGTTCCGACAAAAGGAAAAAAAAAGAAAACTTCTCTACTTCTTTATCTCCAGCCTGTCATCTAAGCATTTGCTCAAAGACACAAAGTTCGCACGGACGGACGGACAGCAACAACAACAATAAGGTATAGTCTCAATTTTCGAACTCTGCGTGAAACCAGCTCGGTCAGAGCGTACACACAACCCATCAAATACACTTGATCGAGTCTATCTCACCTATACGAACTCAGTCAGTCTGTCACAGTCCGTGATACTTAAACTCAATAGCAGGGACATATACACAACCAATAAATAAATGACTCTGAAAAACACACAAACGTGTACTCAGTCTCATTTCATCACTCTATATACACAGTCTTTTAAAAATCCTCATCAAACTTGCGGACTTTTGGTCAATGGCCGTCTCAAGCTTGAACTCAGCAGGCTTTTTTTTCTCTTACGAAATTGTCAGGAAATACACACCAACATATATATACACATCTATTCATCCATACACACACACCCCATTACACAATCCTCGACAACAACAATGATGATGACTGCTTGCACACATTTCCATCCATGGCAGCTAACGAGCCCCAGCAGTGATACTTCTATATACACATGCTCTTGTTGCTCTCAGTCAAGGCAGTGACAAATCTGATACGATACACTTGGCCCATTCATGTTATTTATGTGAGAAACAAAGGTTACTACGAGGAGAAAATACAAGGAGTATATATAAATTCAATAATCCTAAAAATCTCTATAGCCAGTCAATCCTTAAAACTCCTTCAGGGCCTTTTTTCCCCTGCCAAATCACATAATGGTGTGCAACTTTCAGTTTCCTCTACCAAGACAGTGGCATCGCGCGCTGCCATTACTCCATTACGTGATGCACTGAGAGTTACGGTGGTGAATTCTAAAGGGAATTCAACACTGTAATCTACATGTGCATTTAAATTACACCAACGAAAATGAAGACCAGCTATGGGCAGGAGTTTCTACTTCGCCGCCAGCACCATCGTCGCTCGATCGTCGTCATAATCAGGGGCAGCAGCCATAGACCATTTGACTCTGCATATTCGATTGTAATGCTCTTAAGGTAGAGTAGTCATGGCTGATCACTAAATAGCCAATCAAGAGTAGCAAACAGGAGAGTACAATGCTTTAATTTGTAGCTCTGGGTAACCTACATTAATTGAAGACATGATTGAGTGGGTAGTTTTACAACTACAATGCTACATTATAATCACTGTTAGACAATTTGTTCGAACCTGTTCCGTCTGGCTCGTGGAAAATTCTTAGAGGCAGCGGTAGCCATCATAATTATTGGCATTATCAGACAGAAAACGAGTTCGATTTCACTTGTAAGACGACGTCGGAGACGACGACGACAACAAGGACTAACAAAGACAGACAACAGGGGCAATAATGTAAGCCAACTTACATGATCACAGCTGATTCTATAGGACTAACTTTACATTCGTAGATCATCATGATCGTTTTCATCAGCAAGCAGCACACACACGCACACACACACACATGTCAGTGCATCGAATCAGAACAGCTGAAACTTCATCGTGTTGAATAACACTACATTATTGCACACTTGAATTACACCTCGTACAAAAAGAACAATTAACCGTGTCATTTGCACTTTAACGTACCATAAATAGATGATACACACGAATGCAGCAATAAAAGCTGAACCCGCATGATGGTAAATTAAAATAATGAACACAGGAGCGTAGTAGTAGTAGCATTTACATATTCAAACATGTTAAGCGACGTCACATACATTTCGTAATGTACACAATGCCTAGAAACAAACACACTCACGCAGTCATCTAGCTAACTATGTACTGCATCATATCATGCCACAGAGACTTGAGTGACTCACACAATAGTAAATATAACTACCAACTACCAAAGTGTGTCCTTGTCAGTCTCGGTAATAACATGCGTAACGATTAATCCAGATCAGGGCCTATATAATTCTTGACTAAACTTAAGCTCTCCTCTAATCTTCTCCCTCTCACACACATATCCCACGCAACTTCAAAATCCCAATTATCCCACCTCAAGGAAAAGATCAATGTTTTCAAGTCCTTCTTCTTATACAATAAATAATGTCAGGTTAGGTCTTTCTTTCTACCTACACAAGTAGAGTAACAATCCAAATCCAAGTTTCATATCGCAGAACAAATTGGAGTCAGATCCTCATGCTCATCATTATCATCTTCATCATCAACATATGATGAGCAAAAGATGATACACACAATCATGTCTTATGGCAAAATCCATCCAGCTATATACACACACAGACTGAGGAAAACCCCCTATCTCGCAATAGATTTCATAGAATTAATCAGATTATTGCAGTCACCTGTGCATGAGGTAACCGTTTCAAATGACTTATCTACGCTCTGTGCTCAATCCGTATAATTTCCTACACTACTTACACATGCATACACTTACATCCATGCTCCTCATCTTCTTCTTCTTCGTCATAATTCTTGTAGCTTCCTAAGATTACAATTAATCCTTACCATGTTGAGCGTTATTAACTTGGTTTACTCCCCATTGTGCGTGAACATGATTTGATAAGTCAAGACCAAGAGAAGAGAGAGCCTTCAGACTGCTCACACTCTCTTAAGTCTGTCAAACTGATAACACAAAAAAGGCCATCCCCGTCTTAACATGTGCAACACTTGTTCGGCTCACATTGCCTCGGCAGACGATGATAGATAACAATTACCCAGTGAACTCATTTGCCAATTTGTTGTTGTTGTTACTACTACTACTACATACTCTTATATGGGACTGCATGTCGCCGCCACCAACAACGCTGCAGGCTTTTTTTCAGCGCTCCTTATCCTCCTGCATGCATGAACGAGTCATTTTTTTTCGGCACGCAACACTAAACTGAATCACACAGAGCGTAATCGCCTCTATGTGCATTGTCTGCACTCGTTAACTGTACACTGCATTTTCCGCTAACTTTATATACATGCGCCCACTCATCATTACGATTCATTTCTTTTTTTCCACCTTTCTTTCACAGTGCCATTTTCCAGGAAAACACTTAACATCTCGACGTTGTTTTATTCTCCTCACACTTTTGTCTGTATTGTAATACTCGATGAGTTACATATAATGCATTTGCACTTTGCTCACATTATTCCGAGGAAAGCCCAAGCGCAGAAGGTATATGAATTCTCTGTGCTCATTTTGGAAATGGCTCAGTTCAGTAGCTATGTCGATAATAATAAGTGACATGGTGTGTTAGGACACCCTGCGCTGAAATTAGCAGAGCGTGTGGTAACATGGTAAGTCATCGCACGCACATACGTATATGATCCAATTCCATTTGTCCATTTTGCAAAATATTCCTAGAAACAAGATTTGAGTCTGATTTCCAAATGCTCCACCATAATTCCGTCTAATATTAAGAATTGACTAATTCTAAAAGTACCATTTCAATGGCAAATGTCTCTGCACATGAAGTAACTGACCACTTACTGTCAAGAGAAATTAAAAATCTCTGCTTCTTGTAGGCTTTACTATGTGTGTCCGTATGAGACGAGTGCAATTACACTAATGGAAACGTCAATAATACTAACGGAAGTATGTCAGTTTAGTTACCTTACAGTGGACACTTAATTTGCACAGTGGAATATATTATTATTATCTTTGCCACTACTACTATAGCACTGGCATGGCTGCAAAGTCAAGGCGTAAGCTGATCTACGACTTAAATGGTACAATATAACACTTCTTTCTTCTATATATACTCGACTTGTTCAAATGAAGCTGACAGGTGGAAGAAGGACTCATCACCCAGTCGCGCTGATAAAAAAAATAAAGGAAAACTATTGAATTATAAATTGAACTTGTACGTGTGAGAATGATTTAGGAGGACAAAAACAGGACGTTTCATTAACTCTTTGGCGTTTCAAGTCAATAAAGAGGTTCTCATATCTAACAACATCGACATTGTTCTAATTCCTTTCTGCTAATAACTACTTGTAAGTGGAATTGATACTAATAGTATCACAATAATAGCTGAGCTCCTATTTTAATCGTTTAAATCCCATCCTTCATGTTTGAGAGGGATATGTATGTACTACGTGTGGGTTATGCATCATTTACAAGGGTAAGAAATCTTGCGATCTTGCAACAAAGAAAATCCTGTGAGAAGAAGGAAGCAACTGCTGGTTTCGCAGAGCAAATAGACAATTTTCCTCTAAGCATTTCCAAGGAAGGAGGAGGTATACGAGGAACTGTAGTTTGTTGTTGTTGTTGTTGCTGCAGACAGAAGAACTGCTGCTATTAGAACCACATATGTACACAATTCTACAAAGGAAAAGAATAGCGCTCGTGACACTCGTGACCGGAAAAATTAATCTGAAATAGCCCACTTTCTCTTGTGAGGAGAAAATCAAGGAGTAAAATAACGCCGAGTGCGCATATATAGAGACTATACTCGGCCGTACTGCAAACATAATTTGCTCACGTTTAACGATCCACATAAGCCGTGGCAAGTCCACATCTAATTGGATAACATCACTATAATATTTTTGATTCTCTTATCCAAATTATCCTCGTGATAATGATGCATAACAAATTAGAGCTACTCTTGGTTTCTACACTGGCGTGCTGTGGTTACACGGAATCATCTAAAAGTCCACGACGCACTATCATGAAACAATGACAACAGACCCAGAGCCCCGTATCCTTGATATTCTTGAAAAAGTAACAATAAGGGTGATATGAAAATTTTGTGCATACTAATGTAATGTAAAAAGGAAAATGTAAATAAGCCCTATATATTGGACAGAAAAATCAAGCAATAATATGACGGAACTAACTCGAACGACTCTCGAAGGTTTCAATATTTCTCTTTATCTCTGTTCATTGATGCGTAATCAAGAAAACTGATGAGAATCATCATCATCATGAGGTTACTTCAAATTAATCTGACCTGTAGCTTTATACCTCCTCAACATCTTCATTTCAAAAGTCCACCAATCTAATTCCCATGAACTTATACTCTCTCATGTAGCCCACTCATCAGAATTCATGATTCACCTGACTGACGAAACGGTTTTCTGTACCTGACGACACAAGTGAATCTGACGAGCTGAGCTCATCTTCATTTTAATGAGGATCCGAGGGCCCTATTTTCACGATAATATCAAACGACAGGTGCCAAAAGTGAAGGATTTCCATGGAAGTAGAAATGTGAATCAATTGCCCTTTTCGACTTCCCTTAATAAAAGCCGCACGTGGCCATGGACAGACTACGTGAGTGAGTTTTTGACTCTAAATGAGATTCATCTATAAATCTTGGGCTCACTTCATTATTCTAATTTGAGCAGATTTGATTGCTACATGGAATAAAAACTTCATTTGAACCACACCGGCAATGACCTATCGACTTCTTGTCATCCTTTTTCTTTCTTTCCGACCCACACACATCATCATCATCATCAGCATCTATAGCTATTTTCTGCAAGTCAACCATGTCACGAACTAAACTTCTCTCTCTCTCTCTCGCTCTTTCTTTCTCGAGATAGCAGCGCTCTTTAAGATATTATCATCATCATTGATATTAACCAAAGGACTGTTTACGTCTTCAAATTGCGGTCCTTTTCATATGTTACCTTGGAATTTCAGTAAGTGGAATTACAGTGCACGCAGTCATAATTGATGAGCCAACATCATCATCGGCAATCTGGTCAATTTGAATGAGTTACAGGATTTAATTTTTTTTTTAAAAACTACTAGCAAGGCTAAGTCAAAAGCTAATCAGTTCCTTATTCTTTTATATACTTCTCATCTCCTCCTCCTTGTCCTCCTCCTCCTATTCACAAAGTGTCAGTTTACAGGAAAAGACTCAAGTATTTCCACTTCACGCCCAGAATTCTAGCTAAAGCAGTAAAGCATATGCGAGCATCCATGCATACACTATTACACCTTTGAATGGTCGCCTAGAGAAAAGCCTGCTGTCTCCCTGCGAGAACAATGCGGATCCTGTTCACCACCACAGGAGTGAATAAGTGGCGGTGATGATGATTACGATGACAACAATGACTCTTGGTGTACGACCAGAAATCCCATCAACACGAAATTACACGAGTTGGCTGACTGTAATTGAAACCGAGGATTACACAAAAATGTCTCTCCTCACATATAGCGTAAGTGGGTAAATGGTGCCAACTGATCTGCACACACAGAAACTAAATGCACACAAGACGCTCTTGCTGCATGTAGGTGGTGGAAATGTAAGGCAGGAGGAGAGAATTCAAGAGGATGACGGCACGTTTTTTCTTTATTACCTTGCAAGGAGGCATTGGCCTACCTGCTGCTGGCTAGCAACAAGTACGTATGAAGTGTCTTGTCTCTCTATATTACAGGTATGCAATCCACCAACTACACCACAAGCCAGTCAGGGCTCTTAAGCTGCACAACAGATGGGTTCTTGCATAAGAAATCATGTCCATTTCGAGCGTTGTGCAAAACTTTACAGCAACCACGGCAACAACGCTATATGGTTCTGAATATATTTTCTTACCAACTGTTCTTCTAACTTGCCTTCCTCAAAAGACAAAGACTTTTGTCCTACTGGCACATTGTATTTCATTGCATTAAAAGCCTCAAACTTCTCTGGACTAATGGCCACTATACTCCTTACTACTACGTACGCCTGGGAATGACTGAAGCCTCGGAGCTATAGGAAGAGGAGTGCATAACGATGCAGTAATTAGACAGCACTAAAATAATAATAATAACGGGTACAATCGTAGAAGCATTTAGCAGCGGCCTTTTAGCCATCTCTGCCCATGTTGATGAGGAAGAGTATAACTCATCAGAAGGAACATAGAATAAGGTGCAAGGAAGTGGAAAAAGTGCTGGAGGATGCCAATCTGCGTACCACACGGCCTGATGAGTCAAAATGATCCTCTGTCTTGATAATGTATGTGGGCCACGAGGCATAAAATACTATCAGCATAAAATCTCGTGGCAAAATTTCATATTATATGGGTGTGCTCCCATACACCCGACTAGGACAAGATAAGGTGAAACAATTAATTTGGTATACCATGACGAAGACGACCAAGATGATCAAGATAATGATGACGAGAAGAAATGAGCTGCAAAGCAGTTAACCCTTGCATTATATCATGATACACAAGGGATTTAATTGCACTCTAGCGCAATACAATGCACAACATACACAGCGTTTCTTCACCTTCAATAAGCAACGATACGACGTCAACCCTGATTTCATATATGAAATGTAATCATCATGCTGTACTACTACTACTACTCCAAACTCCGCAAGGGAGACAAATCCATGTACCTTACGTCTGTAGTGCTCTCATAGTCAGATAGGACATTGACTCGTGCCGCCGCATCGCAATATCGTGAGCACTCCACGTGAGAAGACAACTTTCGCAAAAATATACAACGCACACACATACACAATGCACACACATACACAAAACCAAATAGAAATCACATTGGACTGCGCGTGTGTGTGTGTGTGTGTGTCTGTGTTTTCACAGTCACTCTGATTTTCATCATCATATGCAGAAAAGACACTCCTGCACTGGACTTGATACTAAACCAATACGAAAAGTGCTATCAACATCCACATACACACTTGATTGAACAGCCTAAAACCAAGCTGTAACTTGTGAGAAAAGACATCTGCAGTAAATTCTATAGTCACTCTTTGTCTTCATGTACGTCAGCACCTGTTAATCAAGTACGTTGTTAAAGTCATGCCCACCATCATGGTCATCACCATGATCGTCATGAAATGAGCTTAAGCTATTGACACGAGGACAAGCGAGAGACCTAATTCTTCAATATTATAATTAATCAAATTCCTTGAGAGAGTTTAGAAAACATGTAAGTTACATGAATTCTAGAGGGCCACACACTTAATACCTTCCTCATGACAGGAATCAAAGACAGAATTTCTCTTGTGGTTACAAGAGAAACCATTCCTACCGTTTTTTTTAATAACTTTATTACGTACTCCACCAAAGCTGTACATAGTTGTGTGACACACTGCTTCCTTCCATCCCGTCTTTCCGAGAGGCGTGTAACATTGCAGCAGCACATATATAATATACACACTTGTCCCCAAACTGGAGTCCATTCTTTGCCTACTGCTGAATCATTCCGTGCATCATATATGTCTCTATGGGAAATGGAAATTCATTCTTTATAATTGCATGCTGAAATCTCCTCACTTTGTGTATCCAAGCGACTGCAAATTAAAGTCTGTCATTCGATGGTGGAATGTGTGACAGGAAGAACTAACTACCGCCTGAGGAGACATTCATTTAGTCCTTTGGACAGAACTTTACAAAGTCCTATGCACACATACACACACGCTCACACACACTTTGAGAGCCTTGAGTGAGGCATGCAGTACAGTGCAATGATTCACACGATTCAGCAAGTAGTATCATTCGGATCATCATCATTATTATCATGACGTTCATTCTGAAGAGAAAAGCTGCATTTCTTGACGCAGTGAAATGCACATTAAAGAGCAATCCCCCACGTGTATACATGAATATATATGCTAAGCCGTTGACTGGTTAGCAAAGTTGCATTTGAATGTTAATTAAATTATGAAGCCTCATGCATGAATAGGGCTTGTTGTATGGCGCATACGTGTGGGTTAAAGGTGATGCGATGGGAAATGAGCAAATGCTCATGCATCTTCTCTCCTTGCTATATGGTCAACGGAGACGACAAACTATGATGATTGAGACGGTCATCTCTTGCAGCAATAGCAGCAACATCTCTTAAGCATGCTACACTCTCAGCTCTCCACATCACTAACATATCTGTCAGATGTACATTGTAAAACGTGCTTCATGTTTTGCAATAACCATCAATGTTACTCATGTTCTTAAATGCATTTTTTTCCTCCGATAACAACTGGTAGTGAAAACTAACCTGACGGCTTCAATTCATACATATATACACATCTATACAAACACACACACACACGCACACACACATCAATGCATAATGAAGAATAGTATGAGCTTAGAGGCACAGATGAGATACATGAAAAGAGCCATTGGAAGCCAACATGTTCTCATTACTGGCAACGCTTCACGTCTCTTGGAAAAAAGAATCATAATTCTGCCATTTAGATGATCAGTGAATGAGGGAGCTTTGAAAATGTGCAAGGAATTGAGAACATATATTCAATAACTCTCCCTAAGCACTAACTTCATCTCCTCCATGATGACAATGAAAATGACCCAATAAGCAAAGCCACACCGCTCATACAAATCTCACGCTCGCTCGTACAATTACTTATGTGCCCCTTCTGTGAAAATCTATTAATAAGTCTACCCTCCCAACAACTTATTTTATCAAAACTCTGAATACAAACAACCACATGAGGTGGTAAATTTCCAAATTCAAATCTATACACTCATGCAAGTAATTAGTAATAGGCAGGTCAGTAATAGCCATAAACATGGAAGAGATGCTGTGAAATCTACTCAGAAACTTTCTTCCCTCATATTTTATACCCCTCACATCGTCAGATGAGGTCTCAACAAAACAACTTTTTACACGGCTAATAGCATGTGCCACAATTATAAATGACAAGAGTCAAATCCTGACGTAAACTTGAACGTTTCAAATCAGCTCTTCATCACTCATACCCCACTTGGACAGTCGTCCTCTCTTCAAATCATCTCAGAGATGGATATCGTTGGGAATATATGTCAATTTTTTTCCCCTGAAATCTATTCACTGCGAATGGATATCCTCTTCTCCGAATTCACATAGAGCAAGTTTTTCCTCACCATAGCTTCCACATTTTCCTTTTTATGATGATAGACAGGAGAAAACCCGCAGGTGCTGACATGAAATGTCAGATTTAATCTGCAAATCAAATCCTCGAGTGCAGGCCAGCTAGCAGTTACCCTGAATTCATGCAATTAAAAGATCTGACAGTCTCTCTTCAAGGCAAAGGAACCAAGAAGCTCCTACTGCATTGCGAACGGGCGACCCTATTTACTTCAAGTTAAAGTCTTATTCACGTTGTAAACATCAAGGTTCCGGCAACATAAAATGCACGTGGGAGAAGGTGCAGCAGCAGCAGCATTAACACTATACTAACTAACGGTATTTTTTTCTAACATTCGTCCGCCTATAGTAATCTCCCTACTAGCAACTTTCCAGCGTAAGCAGCGCAAATCCATCAGCTGCCGCAGTACCACACGAATGGTCCCATTAAAATAAATCAGTCCAGGATCCTCCACAGTACAGTCCGAAGACAATTCAGCCTACGTGACTGTCGCCGTCGTTGTCCATTCAGTGTCATGTTTTATGTTTGTGTGAGATTTTTGCCTCGAAAACGGCTCATTCACAGTGGTGGCCTGGCTAAAATTGAACCTGACTGACGGACCGGCGACGGTGATATTCTACTAAACTCGCAGGCTAATGAAATATTGAAGTCAGTCCCTTGGCAAAGTTAAATTTAGACTCACTCCACTGCAGCCAGCTTAAGAGAGAAACGAGGACTGTATGGAATTCAACTGGACATTTGGACTGATTCCGAGCAGTATAGCATGTATGTTGATAGCTCTCCCTTATAGGGTCTCTCTCATCATAATTCTAAAACTGATTCATTGGATTTCCCATGAGCCACTTCATTCACGTCAGTCTTGTTGCATTTCCTCATCGTCCCATCCCATCACAGCGTTGCTGCAACACTAGCCAGAATTCCAACGTAGAAAGCGCTTCCATGTATATTTTTAATACAAATATTAAATGGGGATAACAGGATCCTGCGGCATTCGGGAAATAAATACATGACAGCAATGTATGCCCCCGGGCTGGATTCTATGAAAACGTTGAGGTACACACACACAGCCGGACAGACAGAAACAAAGCCAACTACTTGTTGCTTCAAGCATCAATATAGTAAAGCCGGAAGCATATCATCATCAAACGGAGCTTACCAATGGGGTCAGAATCCAGGGCTAAACACAATCCTCCGAAATATTCCACTTTAACCGCTTCCTCGTCAATCCATATACAGACTTTCCTCACACCAAGTCCACTACCCGTTGAATGTGGACACAATTATATATCCTTCTCTCCACTGTGTGAATCACTTTTAAGGCACCACTTGTTGTTGTTGTTGTTGTTGTTGAGATGTTGTTTATCAGTAGCGACTTCCCTTCCCCTTTTGCACTTGTAGATTTATTGGGGCAGTATGAGATATCCAGTTCAAACAACTCTCCGAATATGCAGCACTTTAAAAATAAACACACGCTGCAATATAGTAAAGGACTACACACTCACACAGCTATGCCCTTTCCCCACTAAGGGCGATCGTCAAGTGAGGGCCTACCCCTACCAGACTCTATGAGTTAAACTAAAGCTGAGAAGAACGCAAGCGTTCCACCTGCCACCCCTTCACAATAAGGCACAGGGGTAGTTGGACAAATATCGGCTGCAGCTGCAGAGGTGGAGCTTCTTCTCAAAAATAAATCTTTCGTTTACAACTCAAATGCTCAAAGGGCCAGCTCCTGCCATCTCAGCGTCAACGCTGGATCCATTTCTCATTTATTGGATTCCCTACAATTTGAAGCATTAGAAGAAAGGAAGGGGGTTTCACTGCCGCGAATATCAAGCACAGTTTTCAGTCGGTGAGTTAAGTTCCATTTTAAAATCACTGCTGCTGGTTTTTTGTATAATTGTTAAACTGTGAAATCTAGTAATTTGTGGGGAAATAAGTGACATCACTGGACAGTAATCTGATTATCTGGGTGGAGGAATAAGGTTGACGAAGATGATTGCAAATGTGAGTAAATGAAGTTTGTTCAAGTGTTTTTTTTTGGAAAGTTGGGAAAGATTTGTGTGGGCGGATGTAATTGTTGGGTAAATGGTGGATTTTTAATGGAATTTGTGTTTAATGTTGATTAATCTAGACGGAATCAGATGTTCAGATCACGCAAGATAATCAAAAGAAGATTAATACTTTTGCCGTGAGGAATGCTTGGCTGGAAGAATTGGAGCAGGAGTTGAAAGCTAAGGAGGTGAGTTAGTAAAAGGATTGTCTGGGATTAGTTTATGAAGAAGAGAGAGAGAGAGAATGAAGGATTTGAAGGGAATTTTATTTTGATGTAGAACGACTTGAAAAACTTGGAGGATGCTGAAGCGGAAGTGGTGCTTATGTCGGATGCTATACCCATAATTGTTGGGGATTCGTTTGTTCATTTCGAGCCTGATGCTGCTGGGGTGAGTTTTGTTTATGAAGAGATTTATTTGTATTTTGTAAATGTTTTGCGGATTTTATGGGTACGAGTATGGTGCTCATTCATGTCATACGAGTAGAAGAATGACGGGGAAATATCAGCCATGAATTGAAGCAGCTACAATTAAGCGAAGACGACGAGCTTAATTCATTCATTCATTTTTCAATTGCAGGAAGAACTAACAAAGAGGATAGCCCTATGCAAAGAAGACATGCAGAAATTAAACAACCAGATCTCCGATGTCAAGGCCGAGATGAACAAGCTCAAGACCGACCTCTACGAAAGATTTGGAGATAACATCAATTTAGAAAATGAAGAATCTTAATATCGAACACTCATAAAATTTACTCTCCAAAGTCCCTTTTTCTCATACTTCCACAACCTAACGATATTCCTATGTGCTTTATATAAATGTATGCATTACAATTTCAATTCCACCTCTTTGTTTTTCAGTAATAAATTAACCTGCGGGATTTGACCACTAAGGTATCGTCAAGTATCTCCGATATCCTACATATCCGATGCTATTACTCCCTCCCACCACCACTCTTCCGGGTAAAGTTGTACGCTGGCTATTTATCATCACATTACTGGTCATCTCAATCCACATGAGTAGAAAGCTCTGCCAAATCTTGTATATGAAGAATTGGCTCCATTCATCATGCATCTTTAGACAAATCTTATGTAGCAATTAGACCCACAAGTGATTTGGCAGCTTGGCGATCATCATCAGATTCCTAAGCCTTACGAGAGCTTTGCTACCTCTATGAGTTCATCTCCTCAGTACTCTCCGCGTTGTTGCTACTCATCTCATCTCATCTCGCATACTACTGACGACAATGCGAGAGTTTTGTTGTTGTATATTCAGTTGATGATGAGACGAAGAGTATTTTTTGAGCCTCAGCGCCATGAATTTCCTCTCGAGAAAGATGCCATGAGCCAGCACATGAGGTCTACACTTGCAGGGCCTCTAATGCCTTTATGCCATGCCTCGGTGTTGATGGAGTCGCAGCCAGTTGGCACAAGAACCTAACCACAAGCGCATCCAGAATTCCTATACTTACTTACTTATTTGAACCAGCTTTATGGCATAATCATGAAATCCTATGCAAACCGAAGGAAGAGGCAATTGTTTTCATCTTCTTCTTCGTCTTCTTGTTCTTCTTACTACATTATAATTTAGATTTTTCAGCCGCATTGGCAGTAGTAGTGAGTGTGGGATCTTGGGAAAAAAGCGTTGAAAAAGGACCTCATTATCACACAGGATTCTTGTAAGTTTTATTAACAGTGACAAAAATTGATTGATTCATTTCAGTGTGGGGTGTGAAAGAGAGTGAGAGAGAGAGAGAGAGAAAGACAGAGAGAGAAAGAAAGAAAAAGGTTTGCTTGACAAGAGTTTTCAGTCTTTCTAGTAGAAGTAAGTATCATTATCATCCGTCCGATGGATTTGAATGGAATTTTTTGTTTTTTTTAACGACCTGAACTGTAATTCTGTGGACATTTTATGTTGTTATTGTCATTCTCGGGGACTTGGCAGTGTCATGTATTTCCTATGAGAGTTATTTGGCATCCTTTTTATTATTAGTATATAGCGTTGAATTATTTCTGTTTTTTGAGTGTGGACAGAAAAGTTTGAGTAGAGGTTCTTTCATCACTAGATACCGCATCAGGCTCTGAAATTTTCTTGTTAAAATCTGCATCGTCCTGCAGAATTTTCGGTCCTGGCGGTGGAACGAGACGTGAATTGTAGTAGTGTGATGATGGAAGCATTCCAAACTGATGAGTATGGTGTGGCTTTTTAAGGGGATTCACTTCAAATGTATATAATTTGTTTTTAGAGGGATTTTCAGAATGATTCAGCGGATTTTTCTTGTAGATCTAGTAGAAGAGAATCTTGTGAAATGATTTTCGTATGAATAATCTGACCAGGAAGGATGGAGATTTGGGTCATTTTTGTAATGAGGCATGAAAGAAAAAGAGCTTAGCTATTTGCAATAGATTTTTCAGGGCATTATTTTAGAATTTTTAAGAATCAAAGACAAGAATTTTTTTCTGTTAAGAGACTTGGAAACATTTCTTTAGTTATATTGGGTTCAGTGGCTGTCTTTGGTTTTGGTTGATGCGGACAACCACTTTAACAAAGAAAAACCGACTGAGGAAATTCACATTGACAGTGAGAAATTGAACAGAACGTCCTGTTCTTGTCAAATAATGCTAAAGGAGGTACGCTTATTGTTTACTTGATTAAAAAAACCCGGTCAAATGATAACTGAGGATAGAGTTTCAACTTTTCGGCTTCTTTTTCGGGGAGCGTCGCCCTTTGAAGTAGCTTGAAATTGGACCTGAATTTCATGATCGGTCAAATTTCATGGAAATAAAGTCTTGTTTCCAAGACGATTGTCATTTTCGAATGTTTTTATTATTATAACGAGCGCTTGGTATTAGCGAGCAACGAAAGATTTGATTTACATCCTGATTTTTCGGTTACAAAAAACTCTTTTTCTAAAAAGAGAAGGGAAAAGGCAGGTGAATATGTAATTTAATTTATGAATGCTGTGGTTTGTCTTCTTGTCGTTTGTGAAAACTGATAAGTTTTTGTATATCCCATCAGTTTTTGCATTTAGGGAGAGGTGAATGACTAATTTTGTATTGATTATGCAAAGGACACTCGAGTAGTTTGGGAGGGTAGGAACCAATCGTAATTATGTATTCACAAAAATTAGTCAAGTCCATTAAAGTGAAACTATAGCGTTTGCATGTGTCTCAGTCCCCCGCCTTTTTCCACCAAATAGGCAGGGATCAGGTATTAAATAATTGAGGAGCATGAAAAGAAATCTCCTCGGCCTTATTATGTGAGTCGGTATGGATGTGTGCTGTGTGGATTTTATTTTTTGATTAACTAGCTCGTACTTTGTGGAAGAACTAACTAGCGTCTGTGTTTTCTTGATGAATTTCAGAAATTAAATGAGCAAATAGGCCAACTACCTGAAGAAATGGAGGTAGAAGAAATAAGCGACTATAACAGTGCTGGCGCTGGAAATAATGTTGCAGCTGAATCTAATAACGGTGAGAATGAGAATAGTAATGTGAGACGAGAGGAAGTATGATGATGACTTCTAATTTGTATTGTTTTTATGCAGACACCTGCAAAATGGATGAAGACGACGATGGATCAGCAAGGTCCGAGGCCACCTTCTCTTTTACGGTTGAAAATATATCGAAATTAAAGGAACAAGTTCTATCCCCCCCGACGTATGTTCGGAATCTACCATGGAGAATTATGGTGATGCCAAGGTCCGACCAAGGACAGGGTCGTAATATGTCTTTGGGTTTCTTTCTTCAGTGTAAGTAATTCAGTCTAAACGTTCCCATGTGGGTGTGCATTGATTGGAAATCTAGGTGCTAAAAATGAGTTTCCATTTCTATGTGCAGGCAATGGAGAGGCAGAATCTTCGAGTTGGAACTGCAGTGCTGTGGCTACCTTACGAATTTTGTCCCATAAAGCTGGCGTCGACCCGTTTTCCAGAAGTAAGAATAATTCAATCTGAATGTCCTTGTGATGTGTACTGATGAATTATTGACGCATTGATTATTTTGTTGCTCTTCTGACCATTGTGTGGCTTCGTTCGTCCGCAGAAATCAGTCACATTTTTCACTACAAGGAGAATGACTGGGGTTACTCCAACTTCTTGGACTGGATGGCTTTGATAGACCCAGCCAAAGGCTTCGTCAAGAATGACTCAATTACATTAGAAGTGGATGTCAAGGCGGATGCACCTCATGGGGTGGCTTGGGATTCAAAGAAGCACACCGGTTACGTGGGATTAAAAAATCAGGGAGCCACGTGCTACATGAACTCCTTACTGCAAACAATGTTTTTCACGAATCAGTTGAGAAAGGCAGTTTACAAGATGCCGACTGAGAGTGATGACTCGACTAAAAGTGTTGCCCTAGCACTGCAGCGTGTCTTTTACGAACTTCAGACCTCCGACAAGCCTGTGGGGACGAAGAAACTCACGCGGTCGTTTGGATGGGAAACCCTCGACTCCTTCATGCAACATGATGTTCAAGAATTCCTCCGGGTGTTGTTGGATAAACTTGAAAGCAAGGTGCGGGATAGTGATGATGATGAGTAGTAGTGGGTAAAATTTAATATCTGCGGGGAGATTTTATCAATCTGAATATTTCCTTTCCTTTCCAGATGAAAGGAACATGCGTTGAGGGAACTGTGCCGAAACTGTTTGAAGGAAAAATGATCTCATATATTAAGTGTAAACATGTTCAGTATGAGTCGTCAAGATCCGAGACATTCTACGATATTCAGCTGAATATAAAAGGGAAGAAGGATATTTACGAGTCGTTCCAGGATTACGTAGCTACTGAAGTTCTTGATGGCGATAATAAATACGATGCTGGTGCTCATGGGCTACAGGTACGCTGGCTGGAACATTGTCCAAAATCTTTGCGACTCAGTTCTGATGTTAATGTATTGCTTTTTTTAATCTTTCCAGGAAGCCGAGAAGGGCGTTATTTTTACCTCATTTCCCCCTGTACTGCATTTGCACTTAATGAGGTTCCAGTATGACCCCGTGACAGACTGTTCGGTTAAATCAAATGACCGCTTTGAGTTTTTCGAAAAAATAAACCTAGATCAATATTTAAAGGTGAAAGAACCCGGAGCCGGTTCTGCCTCTTATACTTTACATGCAGTCCTTGTTCATTCTGGGGATAATCATGGTGGCCATTATGTTGTATTTATCAATCCACGGGGTGATGGTAAATGGTGTAAATTTGACGATGACGTCGTCTCCCGTTGCACCAAAGTTGAAGCTATCCAGCATAACTTTGGTGGACAAGAGGTAAACAAAATTAAAAACAAAATTGAAGCAACTATTGGAGTGGTGTTACGGAGTACGTGAGACACTTGTGTTGCCTTTATTTAGATGGATGACGTCCACCCCGGGGTTAAACAGTCCACCAATGCGTACATGTTAGTCTACATTCGTGACTCTGACCTGTCCACGATTCTTCAAGAGGTGACGGAGGACGATATTCCGAGAGAGCTACTCGAGCGTCTCAAGGTAAGCTGTGGATATTCGGCGGTGGATGTGAAATGTGAATGTTGCTCACGGGAGTGATGACAGCGAGTGTTCGAGATTCGATACTAAAGTTGGAATGGAAATTGATTGTTCAGGATGAAAAGCATTTGGAGATGCTGAGACGAAAGGAGAGATCGGAAGCTCACCTGTACATGCAAGTGACGGTGATGACTGAGGATGCATTCGTGGGTCATCAAGGTGTGGACCTGTACGATGCAGACAAAATGACGCCTGCCGCGGTGGCGAATTCACGAGTGTTTAAGGTTCTAAAGAAGACGAAGCCTTTCCAGTTGCTGCAGACTATTGCGGAAGCCTATGGTGTAGATGAACGAAGACTGCGATTGTGGCCGTTTAATTTAAGAACAAATAAGGCTGTACGTCCAGGATATTTAGAGATGCATCCGGATTTATGCAAACCCCTGGAGGAGACCCAGTATGGCCAATCTCTGCCAATATTTTTGGAAATGCTGCCTGGGGATGACGAGAGAGAAGCGCTTCCGGTGTTCGATAAAGAGAACGATGTGATACTCTTTTTGAAAATGTATGATCCTGTTTCTGAGTCCTTGCATTATTGCGGACATTGGTGCGTCCCTATCAGCATCTCGTTCAGTAAGTTTCTCTCTATACATTTGTACATAATGACCCTTGGTTGGGAGAAAGAAGTATTGACTGAGTGTCCGGGCTGCTGTAGATGAAGTTGCCGCAGAGTGCCGAAAACGAGCGAACTGGAACAGCGATGTTCTCATAACCCTATACGAGGAAGTTCAACAAGGCCAGTTTGAAAAAATCACAGATTTTAATGTCATGCTGGACCAGGGTCTTGATGAGCTCATGGACGGAGATATCATTGTATTCCATCGCACTTTTGACCCTAGCAGGAAACTGAAATCTCTATTAGAATTTTACACTTATGTGCAGTACAAGTAAGCTGCTTTAACTCATCCTAGGATTATTAGTCAATCATTTGCATACTTGTTTCCTTCACACTAACGTGTTTCCCTCTTTCGCAGGTATGAAATCACCTTCATAGACAAGAGCAATACTAGCGAATCTTTCGTTATTGAAATGAGTTTAAAGTGTAGCTACATGGAGATGGCAACTAAGGTTGGACAAAGGCTTGGCGTCCAGCCTCTCTACATTCAGTTTTTCAAATGCCAACCTTACAAGTAAGTTTTGCTGTCAGAACTCAGTCGAGAGTTCTCTCAGAATTGTTGGCTTTATGAGAACGTTTTTTTTAAATGGGAACTTAAATGTGGTGTTACTTTTAGGGACTCTCCTGCTCACCCAGTTAAATTTGAACAAGAAAGCACTGACCTTCTGACAATTTTGGCCCCCACGCATAAAGCAACGAGGAGTTCCTACAAACTGTTTTATCAGGTTCTTGGAATCCCCGTCACTGAGCTTGAGCATAAGAAACAGTTTAAGTTGTTATACTACTCTCCGGAAGATCAAGGTAAGTTTTGGGAGAATTCATGCCCGTCTGGCGTGTAAAATTTAAGCCGTCACATTTTATTTACAATGCTGCTGCACATTTCATTTACTATGGTACACATTTCATTGACAATTCATTTACAATGTTTCGCATGAAACTTTGCAGAGCGGGAGATCGTTTTCTATGTCAACAAACAACCCAGAATTCTTGTGAGGGATGTTCTGAGTGAATTAGCACGAGTTATAGCTGAAGAGGATAATAAGCCCGTCCGTAATCTTAGGCTTGTTGAAATCTCCTCCCATCGAATAATGAGCATTTTGGATGAGGATTCTATTGCAGATATAATTCAGACTAATGCGTCTGCTACCAGTGAGTGAAAGTCTATCGAAGTGAATTGTTTTTTTTTCGGGAGGTATTAATTTGTTTTGGGTGATACTTGAAGGGTATTATCGGGCTGAAGAAATCCTTGCCGAAGATGCTGATGTGGGTCCAAATGAATGTCTTGTCCAAGTAGCTCACTTTCACAAGGATACTCGGTCCACTTTTGGAATTCCTTTCCTCATGAAGGTGATGTGCCGGGCATTTATTTGATTTCTGATTATCTCATCATGTTTTAGTAGAGAGCGTAATTGATTACAATGTGGTTGTGATGATTGTGCAGGTTAAATATGGTGAACCGTGGTCACAAGTCAAACAGAGGATCCAGAGCCGCTTGGGCATGAATGAGAAAGACTGGTCTAAGATTCGCATAGCACTTGTTCAGCAAGGGACACCGAATTTCCTGGAAAAGGAGGATGAGGATGTAGTTGTTAAACCTGAAAATTTTAATTCGTACTCAGGTAGTTTTAGCGGAAAGCCCTGGATCGGTGTTGACCATGTAAACAAAGCCCCCAAGCGATCACGCTACTCTACCCTGGAGAAAGCCATCAAGATTTACAATTAATCTGTTGATAATTATAATAATAATACACCACCACCAAAAATATTAATATGGTTGCGTATGTTATATACTAAGAATATATTATAGTGCTAATTTAAAAAGGAAAAAATATTACAATATATATACATATATATATATATATTATAATTATTATCACAGAGAGCGGAATACAGCAAGTGTATTATCATGATGAAAATTACTGCGATCCTGCGAAAGGGCTTTTTAATCATCTTATAATTATTATTATTACCTACTCGAGTGGAGCGATATGAATGAATGAATGAAGCGAGTAATAATAATTATTCCGTGTTTCGTCTTCTGCCCCCCCCCCCCGAACCGTCAGTCTATTAAGATATTCTGTAGCTGTGTGGAAGGAGGAGGTTGTTGATGATATAACTTTTGAGTTGCTGCACTTCACAACAACTCTTTTATGCCGCGATATGCCCGCCTGAATTATTCCTCTGGGATATACCCTGCCCCTTCAAAAACCCAGCCCGCTCACCATGTCGTATTTGCCTACTTATGTAGAAGGATAATAGTGAAAAGCCTGCTCCATGCAAGCATCCGGCTTTGCCAAATATATATTATATCCTCCTTGAGCGAGTGAGAGAGAGAGAGAAATTTTATAAAATCCAAAGTGTTGTACTATACTACTCTGGGAGGAAATGATATTTCTGGTCTTGTTATTATTATTATTCTTATTATTATTACTGTAATATAACTTTAAAAGAAAACATGTAATCGATCCAAACATCGTTGATTATTAAGCCATGCCATGTGCTATTCATATAATAATACGAGCATGAGGATGATGATGATGTAAAGAAAATCGCGGAGCATTTCCCAACTGTACTACTACTACTAACACTGTCCATGTACCCGATTGTTGATTGTTTTTTACCGACGTCGTCGTCGTCGTCGTATTCCGTGGCGCTACAGCTTCACTGTACTTCCTTTCGTTCACAAGTGTGATGATGATCCTGTATGTAGTTGTTCTTTTTAGCCACTCGAGATTCTCTGGGTCGATTATTATTGTTGTTCCCGCTAACAAACAAAACAAAAAAAAAAGAAAATCGAGTTTGTGTACCATCTTGGAAGCTTAAAAAGGAAGGTGAAAAAACGTTGGTTTAAGTCTGGAGTATAACTATTTATATAAATATCTCTACAAGATAATTACTGAATTATTGTATGATCACTATGATTATTATTATTATTCTTTTTAACTCTCCAGAGGTTAGTTGACTACTGTATTCTAAGCTTCTAATAGTAACAACAATAAACTAATGATTATCAGCACCACCAGTGTTGCTTACACTACATGAATCTGTACCTTTTTTGTGTGGGAATCATCGTGACATTTTTGGCATCAAGTTCCCAAGCTGTCCAAAGTGGCATGGCATCAAGATCTAGAAGTCTCCATTGTGGCTCCAAGGTCCTCAACTTTCCAATGTGGCTCCAATTAAGGTCTTTAACTCTCCAATGTAGCATCCTGAACTCTCCAATGAAGCATCCTGAACTCTCCAATGTAGCAACCTGAACTCTCCAATGTGGCATCCATAACTGTGAAAGTGCCGCCGCCGCCTAAAGTGATGAGAATTTCATGGCGAAATAATCAAGTTTACCGGTGGATTGATAATGAAGAGACGATAGATGAAGGGAGAGTGAGGGAGCATTGGCTGACGATGATGTGATGATGCGATCGATCCTCTTGTTCAGTTCCTTGTCCCGCAAAAGTGTTAGGCTGGAAGGAATGAGATTTGCCACGCGTTTCTCTGCGTGAGACGAGCATAGTATAGTGGTGCGTATGAAAGCCGCCGACCCAGCTCTCTCTTTATACGGAGCCATGCATTGCATTGCAAAGCAATTGCCTTGATAGAATCCTACAGTAGTGGTAGTATTATGATTTATGGGCAGACTTGTGTCTAAAAAGCTCCAGGGTAGGCGTAAGGTACAAGCAGAGACCTAGCAATAGTCAACAGAGGACGAGATGGTAAAATGGAGGGTGAAAGCATTTGAGTGTGAGACTGGTGAGGTCCCATTGGCAGCAAGGAAATCCATTCACTCTGTCTGTACACCACATACTCCGTCCAAGTTGAATTGGAAGGATGGAAATGTATTCATTGCTCACATGCAAGAATGATGAGAAGGTGACATTGATTACGTTTCTCTCAGCTGGTGAATAAATAATCAAGTATAGTAGTCTGCAGTAGTAAGTAATTATTTGATGCTGCTGGCAAAACGTTTACAGGTGTTGAGTGGAGAGGGGTTTGGATGGGAGAGAGCTGTATAACTTTTATAGATAGCTATGGGCTGGCTCAGCCTTTGTTTATTTTATGTGGTGAGGAGAAAGTGCATGGAGATCGGAGGAAAGAATTTAAAAAAAAATGTAGGGCAAAAATTACAGGGCTATGCACACGTCAATAAGTTTAGTAGCAGAGACCTGACTGACGAGTGAGTTCTTCTTCTTCTTCTTCTTCTGCTACTTTAATTCATAATCTGCAGTGTTGTTAAGAATGGAGCTGATATGGACAGGAGCTGAGGCCTCTAAGGAGCCGCTGGAGTAGTAATCTACATATTTTCATTCCATTCAGCATTCTGTACAGCTTGAGACATCTTTTTTTTTGTCTATATAGGATGACGACGGAGCGGTCCACATCGTATGCTATTATATAATTGACATACTCCAACTCATTGGAGTGGAAAAAATCAATTTTCCCCTCTTGATTCACAGTGTGGTGACTGTGAGCTTGAGAGGCTGTAGCTGGAGACAAGATCTTAATATTTTCTATTCAAATATATGGAAATCATTTCCATCCACCCTAAAAGTTTTCTCTCACTCTCTTCTTGATTGAGTACTATTTCTTCCTTTTGTTCTACCACGACGATATAAGGAGGCAAGAAAGAGCCTTCTCGGTCGTCGTTGTAAAGAGCTGGAAAAAAAACTGGAAAAAGTCTCGGGTATCCGCTTCCTCCGCCACTACCACTACTACTATTACTACTACTACTACGACTATTGCTCCAGCCATATATGACTTCCTTTTCAATCCCCCGCACTCTGTACTATGTCCTCATGGCTTTCATTCTCATTTATTTATGCATATATAATATAACTACTTTGCTCCCTGTGAAAAGAGTCGAGGGCTGGAAGATTACCTTAAAGGCTATCACAAATTCACATTCATCCATTACTCCGGCTTTATTGTCTGGTTATTGTGGAAGCCTCAAGGGATTATCACAGCCTGAGTATTAGATTGGGCAACGGTGATACGGTTCCCAATCCCACTTGATCAACTGTGCGTGTGAGCCTTTAATTTTTAATACGCTCCGCGGTATTATCCAGTTAAAGACCATTACTTATTGAATCCCTCCGTGTCATTGATCTCATATGATAATAATTAATGAAGGGTAAAAGCTTCCATGGACGAGCAAAAGAGAGCGTCGTACAGTTAGGGATATTTTTATCCTTTTTTTTTCACAGTTGAGCTAAGACAAAATGCTAGAAATTACTTTAGTTTTTTTCTTCTTTGTTTGGGAATATAAAACAAGTTTCTTTTTTCCCTCTCACTTTAGCCAACACAAATAATGGAGTTGAGAGGAAATTATTACATGTTTTGCACTTGAATCCACTGGGAATGCTCCGACACATGGACCCACCCGCTGGGTGAGACAAGCAGCTGGAATTATCTACATGTATGTGTGGAGCATGGAAAAAAAGGGAGCACGGTGGAGACCACAAACTGCTACATGGGATTTTAATGGAAACGATGAATGGTGTATGATGATACACATACACACACACACACTCGTACAAGCGCACACATTGCTCTCGCTTTCTCTCTCTCTCTCTCCATGTTCATTGCAGTCCATGTGCAAGAGAGGAAGTGGAGCGCGTCGTAAAATAGCCCAATTTCATTTGCCCTCTCACAAATGTGTAGTGCAGGGGGAAATGTAAAATTACAACAAATAATGCCTTCGCCACCAACCAACTCCTCGTGGCAATAAAGTAAAAGACTGCGGAGCTGGAACGAAAGGCGAGTAGTTCAATTAATTTCAATTCAACAGATTTATTTCAACAACTTACGCCGTAGTCACTATGTGTGTAATATATATATGCATTTATATATATTTTATATATCATCATCATCCGACATAATCTTTTTGTATACACTATAAAACTCATCGCATGTGTATGCATATAATATATATATATATATATATTTTATTCCCTTTATCTCTCATATATATATATAGATATATATATAATTTTTTATGTATATACAATAACTATTGTATGGGTACAAATCATACACGTTCTTTCTCATCTCATTATCAATTCACATCTTCATCCTCATCAACTCACTCCCAGATATTTTTTAATGTGCCGATATAACCAATCACCATGGCATCATCAGCACATATAAAAGCCAGTTGTAGTCATAGTCTGTGCATTTGACTTGGTGTGTATAGTTATTTATGTGTCTGTGTAGTGTTTTGGTGTGAGGTCAAATAAAAAATTCATTAGAAACAAACCCTATCGTTGTTAGCATGTTAAAATGAAGCTAAATAATTTCCCCCTTTCTTCCCCCTGCAAATCACTCCGTTCATATAAGCTCCGCATGTGACTCAACTAATTGGTTACATGAGAATTAGTACAGAATATGTAACGAAGGAAATTCTCCTATAAGCATCCTGCAGACTTGATGACCCTCGTCATCATCACCTCACTCGTCTATAAGTAGACAATGTGGCTGCATAATGTGACTGAATTGACTAAACTTGGAGATTGAATGACAAGTGAAAGCAGCCATGAGACTGCTTGTGAAAGCAGAAGCCATAATAGCCCAGCCTGCTGGCTACGACAATCCCTCTGGCCCCAACGCATTTTCCCTTTTTTTTTACATTAATAATCAACGGAATAATCTGTTCCACGGAATAAATCAATGCAGAAGATAAAATTTCACCTGTCTACCATATGTTCTTTCTTTCCAATGCTCCTTGTCTTCCTTTCTCAGTTCAGTCACATTAGCCCAGCCCAATATTTTGTTATTAGGGTTTGTTTATGTTTTTTTGGAGGGAGAGCTGAACACTTTGAGAATATGTCAAGTGAGAGGGTATGTGCCCTATAATGAAGATGAGAGAACAGCAACTCGCTTTTCATTCTCAGCTGTCTCCATTTTTTCGGGATGCGTCAAAAACAAAATCAACTTCCTTCAACTCAGACAAAATATACTCACAGCTAGAAGTATGTCAAAATTAGTTAGTTCACCATTTAGAAGAATAGTAAGGGAGAAAAAAAATGAAACTTTGTAGAAGGCTTAAATGTTTCCTCAGCAGTCACAACAATTCCAAGCTCAATATTTTCAGTAGACCCACTTTTTGAAATATAATTTTTTCCCCATTTGTTTCTGAAACAAAATTATCGTGTACATCGTCCTCATTGAAGGTAAAATCTCATATCTGCTGGCCACATGGATTAACTCAAGTTAGCACCTATTGTCCGTCTGTATACGGGTGATTGGATTTAAATGCTGGAAACATAATGGAGAAATAGGATGAAAGAGGCTTGATATTTGTTGTGACAATAATTCATACAACACCATCATCTCAATTTAGAATACATTTGCTCTCAATTAGATAAATATTGACAGAAGAATGGAAATGCTCAGATGTTCAATCTAACTGTGAGTGTGTGTGTATATATGTGTGTATGTGTGGCTCTATTTGCAATCATAGGGTATTCAAGTGTTATTGTTTGATGAATAGCATAGAGAATGGTAATTTGTCTGTATGTTTTATGTGTGTTTGTCTATGTGTGTGTGTATGTTGTATGAGTGAGTGTGTAGGTTGAAATCATACAGCTGCTTTCACTTTCTCCCTACCTGCATGTAATTTAGTACATAATGTTACATTCAGTAGCGCCTTAGGCTCTTCTCCGTCACATTGTTTATGCTACAAAGAGGCAAAGTTTACATTCCCCGAGACATGTAGAAGAAGAAGTAGAAGAATAAGGGATGGAGCAATAAAAGATGGTGATTTGGGGAAGCTAACTGCCATGATCCGTTGGAAAAGAAAAATCTCCTTGTAGCCCATTCCTTCTCCTCTATCCATCCTGTCCCTGCTTGGAGTTTTATGAGCTTTAGGTCCTCAATAAAATTGCAGTTACAAGTTACTTCACCAGCCAAATGTACCATCAAGTAAGAGTATAATACAGCACAAGAGTTAGTTGTTACAATGGGAAATAGCAGCTCTGTCGCCATACGTACGCACACGCGGCAGGAGAGTTTACGAAAACAGTCAGTTTAGTCACACAATTTTCTATTGTCTTCCGTTACCACATACACACACACACACACACATTCATTCATCCTTCAATGCGCACTTTGAGTACTTTGACGTGTAATTTGGCTCCTCTTATGGGATTCAGTTGGAGCTATATATACGCTCTCTTGACTACAATTAATAATTTACTAAAAGTACAAGAATGTAAAAGAACAAGCGGCTTACTGCACCATTGCAAAGGGATGAGGGTAGAGCATGGACGCAGACAGAGCAGAGTGAATGAGATTTAAGCCTTGCACATAATTTCTTTGCTCCCCAACTTATAAATAAGCTATGAGGAAATGATCTGTAGACAAAGAAATCATCCGCTCACAAGCCTTCAATATTGACCGAACGACTGTCATAAAGCTCCAGTTACACAGCAGAGATCCAGCTGGGAACGACTGTGCGTTAAAATAATCATACACTTGACTGTCAATTCATTTCCCTCGCCCTTTCTGGTGAGTCAAATCTGAGAGTTGGCCAAGCTCAGGGAAGAAAACTCAAGTCAATGTGCTGCTGGAGTGTGTACAGTAAAAAGGAAAGGGGAAAAACGTAATGAAGGCGGCAGTAGTAGCAGTAGTAGTAGTGCTGGTGGTGGGATCTCCTCAGAATTAGCTTTACACGAACGCACACACCAGCTAAAAGGAATTCTGATGGTGCAGTCTCTCTCTCATCCTTTACCACACTAACAGGAAATATTCAGTCAATATCTATGTAATATTATGAATCTTTGCTCTCATTCCACACACGGGGAAAAAATCCAGCGATAAGATCTTGTGAAAAAATCCCTACCTTTTCTACTATATCTACAGGGATCATCATGGATATTTTTCTAGTCTGCAGAAATAGACATTGAGTAAGAAGAGGAAAAAGAAGGAAACGGAGGAGTAGTAGCACTAGTAGTCGTAGTAGAAGAGAAGATGGAGGAGGAAGCCTCTACCCTTTTCTATCTTCAACATTGCTCCGTAAACAGTAAAAACCCTCTTAACATCTCTCTCTACTTGTACATATACGGCCACTCCTTACATGTATATGTGTAGGGGTATTGGAAAAGCTCGAGAGCACTTGTTCCAATGTTTTCCTTCCCATTTTCATCCTCTTCTACTTCTTCTTTCCTAACCCTTTCACTGCACACAGGCATGGACTTTATGTACCAACGTTGTTGGAGATATTATTTAAACTTTTAGTCGGAGTGAGTGAAAACTCAAGTTTCCTAAACGTTCTGTGGATTTATTATTACGATGATGATGGTGGTGATCGGAGAAGAGCCATAGACGATGATGAATATTTTTTCTTTACTACTACATTTAGAGTGTGCGCCATGCGATTGTAATAATAATAATAATAATCAACTTGACTCTGATTCGGGTCTGGTTATTATACCTCTATAGATTCTATATCTAACCTGCGTATCATTACATACCCACCTATGCATTATATAATGTAATTAGCCATACGAGTAATATAATTACATAGTTTACTTTCTAAAGTTTTAAGAATCGACTTTCAGTGATTGTATTCGATGCGCTAGAATTGGATTCTGATTGTTGTTCGTATGTATATAATTATATATAATATATTTATATAATGTTATATATAATAGAAGAACATATTTATTTTTTATCAACACACACTGCTTGTCCCGTTCCCGTCACTTGCTTTCCCTGGAATTGTTAATATAATCCGCTTGTGTTGACGTCATGCCGTCGGGGCGGTCCTAGGACGTATGGACTGCTGACCGCACTCGTTCCTTATGAATAACATTACTATTGTTATATTTATTATTATAATATCAGCTACTACTGTTCCTCTCGCCTTGCTGTTGTCCGTCACCATTATTCTTGTCACCGAGTGTTGCTCTGGGCTGACCGGCTGGTCGTCCTCCTGGTGAAAGCTAAGGTGAGGAACAACAAGCTTGGGCAAGGGCATTATTATTTTTGTTAATAATAATAATAATAATAATACTATTATTAATAGTACTGGTAATAAATAACTGACTATTGTTAACAGTACTACCCACCGTATCAACATTACTAATGCTATTAATAACAATAATGGCCTGGAGAAAGTTCTGCAAGTCACATGTATAGTAATAGTAATAATAATTCTAATCTTAGTAGTTGTAATAGTCTTCTTAGTATTAAGATTATTATTAGCATTATTATTATTTATAATTGTGCTACAATATGCATGACTTACGTTCCGGCTCCTGCTCCGGTTTCTCCATGTCCTCATTCCACTGTTCTCCGTACTAAGTGTCAAACTAGGAAGAAGAACACTACTCCATCTTCTCCGTCGCCGTCTTCGTCGCCGTTGAACAGATTCAATATAACAATAGCTCGGCATCTGTCCTGTCGTCACCCTGATCAGCATCGTAACAATCCCCTCCCCCCACCCACATTCTATTGTTCTTGCTCGAGTGAGCCTCCTCCTCTTGTTCTGTTTGGCGAAGAGCCATCGGTACCAAGTTGCTTGACTAGAGTTATAATTGTTAGGTTTATTATTATTAATTGTAGGTAGAATAGGAGGTGGATGTGTAGGAAATGAAAATAGGGCAGTTTTGAGGGAATCATTATTATTTTGGCAATGATAGCATCTACAGCTACCCCCACAGTGGGAAGGTAAATGGATTCTATTGATTAGCATGAGGCCAAGTGTAGTGGCAGCATTAAAATTGGATGAGTAATTAGTACATAGGATTTTTGGGGTGTTAACTGTTCTAATGCTGCACAAAGTTGGATTCTTCAGTACTTGTTCAGTTAGAGGACTACATGGAGCACGACAGGACTTGCGATTCAGTTTAAATGGATAAGAATTGTTATTATTATTATTATTTTTTATATAATGTTGGCTACAAGATTTCGTCCCAACTAATAATGGGGAATGTGGCTCAGTAGGTGATGTAGTTACTGCTGCTGCTGCTGTTGATGGATTGCGAACTGGAAGAAGGAGATGATGACGACGGTGATGATGGTGACGGATGTCACCAAGGACAGATGTCACATTGCTCATCCGCACTAACTGTACAATGGTAATGTAATAGCAAGACCGTGGAACACTCACATTGTATCCCCTATTAGTTGGTTGTAGTAGTTGAGTTAGTAGTAGTTGCTGTGGAGTGCTACGCAGAAGAAGCTCCTCTTCTAATAGAAATTTACATGTAGAAATCAGCTGGTTAATCATGATGGAAACATCAACTAAGTTCCAGTAGCATTGACTCAACATGAACAAGTGAGGAGGAGAAGAAGTATAACCAGTCGGAGCAACAGTTAACAACACTTTTTCTTCTCTCTCCCTATTCTTCTTCCAATGGCTCACACCGCTCTTGTTTTTGCTGTGGTAGTAGTAGTAGTAGTACTTGGAAATATTATTATTATTATTACCAATAATTCTAATATTTTTCTTATTCTTTTCCCAATAGTTATCATCAATAGTGTTCGTATTGTTATTATTACTAACATATTTATTATTATGAAGTGTTGTATTGTTAGTGTTATTAGTTGTATTATTATTCACCAAGTTCATATAATGCTCACGAAGGAGTTGAAGAGCGGAGTAACTACTTGAGTGGCTATTATGCTGCTGCATATGTCCACTGGCTGGGGATAATAATGACGATGATGATGACAACAACTGGAGCAATGAGTCTATCCAGTCCCACCAGAGCTGTCCTTCACGCTTCATCATCATCATCATCATCTTGTGACCTACATAATAGTTATTGCCGCCGTCTTGTTCTTTCTTTGTGCTCCTCCTCCTCCTTCGCCTCCTCCTCCTCTCGCTCTCATCGTCATCATCAACATCATCTTCATCGTCATGGCCAAGGGTTTTTTGAACCAGCCCCAACCCAGACGACACACACGGTGTGGTGGCAAGTACTAGTAATTTTGGCAGGAAATTTCTCGTTAATAATACCATTAGTAATAGTATTAGTAATAGTAGTAGAGTTATTAGCAACAAGAATAGTAAAAACAGAGGAAAACAACGATTATGGTGGATGGTGGTGATAGCTGGCATTTGAATCTTTGGCAGACTACTGATGAGCGGGATGAACAGAGTGGGTCGACTAGCTGAGGATGAGGCTGATGGAAATTGTGAAGCTCTTCCTCCTTGTCCAGCCGACCAAGCGGACTGCTCCTCCTGAACATATTCCAATTTTCCCTGATTGATTGACCTTTCCAGGCGGACACTAACCGTGGAAAAATACTCCTCTTCCATGAGAGAGACGTCAGGAGGTGGATGACGAGCGTTCCGGTCTCCTCCAGTGGTGTGGTGGTGATGATGATGACTGTCAACAAGCATTTCCGTATCATCCTCCACAACAGGCTCCCCGTAGAGACCCTCCGAGTCCTCCTCCTCCTCACCACTGCTCACCGGTGGGGCGAGTGAATGCTGCTGCACTTGTTGCGGCTCATATTGCTGCCGAGTGGACACGGAGGATACAGATGAGGACGAGGCTAAGGATGAAGAAGAAGCTGCTGCTGCTGCTGCTGATGATGATGATGACGACGAGGACATGAGGTTCAAGAAGCTGTTGTAATTGTTTCTTTTCTGTATGGATTTAACTCTGGGAGAAACATCATCAGCCCAGTAGTAGTTGGACTCGGAACTATCACCCGGAAGGATTCCAGCATCCGCCTCAGTGACATCCATCTCTGTGACTGTGACTGACTTGGACAATGGCAGTGCTCGGGGTTGGTCTGCTGACATGAGTGCACCATCACTATTACTCCCACTGGGACTGTCACCCCCAGGAAGCACATCACCATCAAAGTAGTTAAGGTCAGTGTTGACATTGCCATCCGAGTCAGAACTGTCTCGCAGGCTGGTCGTCGTGGAAGACGACGGCGGCGGCTCACTGGGCACACGCAAACACTGAACGAGCACATGATTATCAGCATCGAAGTAATGTACTAATTGTGACTTGTCAAAATCATCATCTTCTTCATATAAACTGTACTGTTCCGTTTTAAGAGCCGCGGTGTAAGTCCAACAACAAGAAGTGTCATTGCTACTTTTTAACTCGTCAGTCAAATTTACTTCACTACCACTTCGATAAAAGTACTCAGCAGTGACGGACATCCCGCTGGCTCTCGCCCTGAGCATGGAGAATTTCAGACTGGTATGGGATGGACAGTAAAAAGCTGGATGGCCACCATATTGCGATGGATGCAGGGCTGGCTGTCCTGAGGGGCCCAGTTGGACCCGGTCCGGCGTCAAATATGGACATACTCGCAGGACACGGTGGCAAATTGAATCACAACTAGGCAAGGGCATGAGTGAACGATGCGTTATATTCGGGTTGTACTCGTCGTCTCCGGGCTCGTATATAATGGATTCTGCGATCACACTGCAGGCCCAATCTCTGTACGCTTCCTGTAAAATACATTCACACATACGCACAAATTCATCATCAATAAAATAACAACACCACGGCGAGCACAATGTTCAACATTTATCCACATCATCATCATCATGTTTCAAAAACAAACCATCATCTCAACCGCACAACTCGCACTATATACTGGCCTTCACTCTCTCCACTGTCATTTCCCATCCCTTCTGCTTCTCTATGTGCCCAACTCATCATTATTAACTTTCACCATACATACCCCGACATGGTGTGGGCTAGGCAGCTCTCTCTCTCTCTCTCTCTCTCTCTCTCTCTGTCAGTCTACACCTACGCCTCC